>JACXSJ010002326.1:0-48530 GCA_014851325.1 Pentalonia nigronervosa | reverse complement strand
TAATAAATAAATATTATTACTATCTTGCACGAGACAGCGGGCGACCCAAGTGGCTTGTACGAAATATTACATTTTTGGCAGACCACTTGCCAGCCGGCGACCCAAGACTTTTCTTTTTTTCATGATATTATCTACAACTAACTGATTCTAAAAATATCAATTTTATTAAAATCCAACAACTGGATCTATTTTTATAAATGTAAACATTTACGACATACGATGTAAAAAGAGTATGGCCTGATACGCGCTGATACGACTTGGGTCGCCGGCGGGCTTGTGGCAGTCAACGTGTTAATATCACTGTTATGCTGTTATGCATTTTTATTAGTCTTTCTAGTACATTTTTATTTAAATATAATTAAATAATAATATATTATAATGTAAATAAGTGATTTATATTATGACATTGGTGATTGTTATTTATTTAAGCATAATATTAAAATAACATATAACCATATTGATATATTTATCGTATTTATGAAGTGCAGTAACTTTGATATAAACATTAAAATTAAATTAATATATAATTTTGTACGGCACACCCAACAAAACAGTTTTGTTTAAAATTTTGTTTATGTGGACTAAAACGTTGCGTGGAATTATAAAGGTTTTGTTGTTGACAATAATTTAAAACTTCGCCTCAGACGATTCCAGTCGAGTCTTGTTTGTTTTTAATAATGTTTTTTTTTCCTTTTCCTTTTTTTTTAAATTTTGAAAACCCAAATATATGCAAATAACACAAAAAATATTACAATAATCATACGAAGATAGTATTTGCATTTCACTGTAAATATATTATTATGCTCTGAGTATATCGGAACTGATGAAAAAAAAATCTAATCTTATTATTATATTATTATCAATATGATCGTGACTATCGATTGAAATCATACTTGTAAACTATAATTTATAATCATTGTTGAGACTTATCTAGATTAATCTATAATTATCTATTATATTATCTAAATATAAATTTAAATGTTATCTGGGCTTAATGCTATTTGTAATCTGCTTGTAATTTAGTACACAGAGATATATATTAATAACAATGGGTGTCAGATCGATTTCATATTGGCGAACTGTCGTCATGAGATAAATAGACCAAAATGTACTAACCTGTTCGCGTTGTTCGATGTTGGCTCCAGCGCTCAAAAGTAACTTACAGATTTCTGAATATCCCTGTTCGGCCGCTATGTGAATCGGCGACTGCAACCTCTGCAACACGCCAAAAGAATTACATTTTTTGTTCGTATTTTTTTTTTGCATTTTTACATTTTTAATACAAAAACACTGATATTGTTATAATATCGACGGTATTATTAGCAGGTACAGGCCACATTCACTTACCGTGTTCAAGGCATTGAGATCTGCGCCCTTGGAAATCAGTATTTCCGCTATCACGACGTTGTTGGACAAACATGCCATGTGCAAAGGCGTGTTTCCATTCTGTTAACATTTTGTTTAATAGTTATATTAATACGATGGTTTTATATTTCATTTTATCGTGCGGTTTTTACTCACTTTGCTTTGTCTGTCGATGTCACAGTCGGATGCTATTAACATTTCTACAATTCCCCGACATCCGTTGCTGCTGGCTATGTGCAATGCAGTCAAACCTTTCTAGATACATCCAAACACATTTCAATTAATCCCATTTAAAATATATATTATAATATATACACGGCCATAGTTATAGTAATTTATTATTATTTTATTTCCTACGTGAAAAGTTATTTAGTTCTGCGTATTTTATTTGTTTTAAAGTGTTAAAAACTAAGATTTTAACTGAACCTATAAATTTATTAAGTCCGTAAATAATATATAGTAATGTAGTTTATAGATAATTTATAAAATCATTATATTACTCCACCCATTTTATACTATTTCGAGCACTGAATATTGTAATACAATTCAACCATTTATTTGCATGCACTTAGACAATTTAATATCGCTAATTTATAATGACATGATTATGCATATGCAAATAATAATAAAGAACCGTAATTTTTTTTTAATTATTTTATAAAAATAAATACTTATAAATTAATTTTTCGTGCACCATAGTATAGATATACTTAAACAGTAAAATTTAAATTAATTTAATGAGGTCATGCACTCATAGAATTTTAATAGGTAATCAGCATTACTTTCATTACAGATAGCTAAAATGTATATATTAAAATATAATATACACGTAAAAGGTGGTTGGTTATTTTAATAAGCTGTAATGTTGTCTCAATGAAGATATTTATATTTTGAAATTATTGTTACAACATAATCTTATCGTTTACAACCATATGTTTTTTAGAACAAAACAACTATAATAAATTAGAAGACGTCCTGAAAATAAAAAATGCAAAAAAAATAGATAACGTATTATAAAAAGTAAGTCAATCATTTTGATACAGAAATAAAATAATACACCCATATGAAATTATATATATATATATATATACAGAGTGATTCACCAAGCATGTTCACACCTATTTTTTTATTAAGTTATGAATTTATTCAAATTCTGATTTTTGGAATTTTTAAATATATTTTAAGATCCTATTTTTAGATTATTGAAATTACTGTACTACTAAAAGAGTATCCTATGGCGATATAAACTTCTGTTTTTCAAATGAGAACTCTCTATTTTTAATATAATCTTCCAGTGTGTATTTTTGGAAATTTTTGATTTACTTAATTCAAAATTCGAACGAGTAGTTGTTTAGTTATTAAAATACTTACATACTAAGAATAATAGTACTTAAAAATGGTATTATAAAAACATAAAATATATGTAATATTGGATCTAGTATTTGTTACGCATAGATCATTTTTATAAATAATAAATATTAATAAATTATAATTAATTACTAAAATGTTCAAATTTTCATAGGTCTCATATCTTCTAAGCCCACTATCATAATATCTATTATCCTAAGTACACAAATAACTCATAAACTATTCGTTCAAATTTTGATTTTGATATGTCAAAGTTTTTAGACAAATTTTCTGCTTAATATAATTTACTGTTGAAAGGTGGGTGGTGGAGGGGGGTTCTTATATGAAAAAAAAAGTTAAATCTCCACAAAACACTTTTTAATTAGTAGAAAAAATCTCAAGAATTTGAAAATATGGTCTTCAAGTATATTTAAAACTTCCAAAAATCAGAAGTTGAAGATATGGGGTTGAGCATACTTGGTGAATCACCCTGTATATAAAGGTTAGACAAAAATAATGGCTTTGTAGGATTTAAAGCCTAAGGGCTCAATGTGACAAGGTTATCGACGTTTCCTTTTTTGGTTCACACGCATTTTATGGATTTTTTTTGCTTTCTACTTTTTCTTTAAAGGCATCATATATAAATTATGGAGTAAAAAATGTTTAATATCACACATGACACAAAATTTAACAAATATACTTTGAAAATTAAGTAAAATATTTAATGAAAACAATATTTATAGGCTTATATTATTATTGGGTCCCTAAAACATCAGAAAGCATTGTCATGCCTAGTGATTTTTAAATGAAAAATTTTTATGATTTTTCATATTAATGTCATACCTTCCATATGTTGATTAAAAAATATTTATAGGTTATTAAAGCTGTTATTAATATATTTTATTTGAAATAAATATTTTCCAATTTGCATATTAGATTAATATTACAATTAAATATACAAAGTGATTCAACAAATATCACTGCTTTTTTTTTCAATAACGCATTTATTCAAAATGTTATTTTTAAAATTTTTAAATAAACTAAAACAGCATATTTTAAATTCTTGAGATATTTTCTCCTAATTAAAAACTATCTTGTGAAGATACAAATTTTTGTTTTTTAAATAAAAATCCCCTTATTCTATGAAAAATTTAGTGGATATTTTTCTAAAAAAATGTTAAAATATCAAGTTCAAAATTCGAACAAGTTGTTTTTGGGATATTTAATTTTATATACTAAGGATAATAGATCAAGTATAATGTGTTTGGCAGATAAGGAGGCAATATTAGTTTAAAATTGTAATAATTAATATTAATCTATTATTATTTATAACTTGTAAAAATTATCAGTAAATACTAGATCCAATATAAACCATGAATCCCTTCCACTTTTCATCTTTGTAATTAATCAACTTCTGTCCCTGTTGATTCCACAAATTTATTCTTCATACATTTCCTATCTGTTTAATAACTAATTCTCCTTTCATCTTCTATTACTTACTTAAATAATATACACCCATATAATCTCTTCTGTATTTTCCATTTCATTTTTCATGATGTCCTATTAGCACTTAAGTTAAAAAAAAAACAAATCTAATGGAATCCTACGGCATTTCCGTTCGCCTTCTTTACAACATGCAATTACTTATTCCATATTTATTATTTTCAAGCACTCTCTGGATGAAGATAATATCTCTGATGCTAGGAAAACCTGTTCTATCGCTCCTATTTTTAAGACCAGCGATTCCATCGATGTTTCCAACTACGTGTGATTTTCCATTTTCCGCCATATTCCGTTTGAATTTATTGTGTATTCCTGCATCAAAATAAGTCTCAACTATATAATACCAAATTCCCAACATGGTTTTTTCTCTATTAAGTCAACCATCACCAACAGAGTCCTCTAACAACATTAATTTTAAGCAGCTTTGATGCTAATAGTCAAGTAAGAACGGTCTTTGTAGCTTCAAAAAGCTTTTGATACAGTCGATCATGGTTTACTTTATATTCATTGCTACACTTGAATCTTTCGGAATTAGTCATCCCCTTATCTTGTGGTTATCATCTTATATAAAGACAATTTGTTATAATAAACAATATGGTTTCCAGAATATCCATAGGATAATCACTTAAGTACACTACATACTATTAATGTTATTATGTCCATAAATAAGTGTTTCGTTTTTGAAAAAATTCTTTTCTTTGCCAATGACATTAAAATATTTTGTAAAAAACTCTTCCGCAGATTTTGTATTATTACAAGTAAACATTTATACTTTCTTAGTTTAGATTCAATATGTTAATTTTTTTTATTTTCGTATATTTAAGGACTATTATCCTTACTACTCAATTTAATAACTGAAAAACTACATATTTAAATGTTTAATTAGATATATACAAATATTCAAAAAAATTATCCACTCAATCATTTTCAGTAAAAATGTGGTTTTTCTTTTGAAAAACAGAAGTTTGTATCGCCGCAGTACGTTCTTAAGAATTTAAAAATATTATTAGTAATAATCTTATTATAGTCTTTAAGTATATACAAAAATTCCAAAAAACAGAATTTGAAGAAATTTATAATTAAACAAAAAAATGTGGGCGAGTATGTTTGGTGAATCACTCTGTGTGATATATATTATATTTATATGTTTGATTGTTTAGTTAAAATTTAATATTTCATTTAAACTAAACTCAATTATCAATTGTTAAACTGATAAATTTGAATATTTATAATTTAAAAGTAGATTTATGAACAAGAAGCATGTGCCATATATTAGGTATTTTATTTCACAATAAATTATACATATTGTTATTAAAAACATATAACCGAGACAATTATTTTCATTTATTTTTTTTGTTTTGTTTTTAAAAACACATTAAAAATTAAATATTTTATTATTTTATTAAATTCTCAAACGAGCTCGATGGGCTAAGGTATATTAAATTCAACCTAAGAACTTGAATGAAAATATTCTTATTTGCATTATTTATTATATTTGTGTAAAAGTATTAAAACATTTTTCAAATATGTGCCACTATACCCATTGTACCTACTTGAGAAAATGATGTTTAATATAAAACAGATAACGTTTTAGTTTTTTATATTAATTAAAATATAACTATATTATTTTCACAAACACAATGTTTTTGGGTTAGGTGGTTGACACTTAAAGAATAAAAATATATACATATTCAATATTGTGAGTAATTTGTTTTGTTTTTACGAGACCAGAAACCATTATGTTACAAAATAATAACGGGCAGTATTTTTTAATAAAAAATTAAATTCTAAGAATAATATTATGTGATACATGACAACTCGAAGAATGTAATGTCATCAAGAAACTCAACGAAATCATAAAGAGAAGAAGAAAAGGCTATGGACTAGGTATGTATATTGTATAATTTATGACTTGTTTGTGTGGATAACGCGATGTTTGGGAATACCACGCTCGCCGAACGGATGATAGTATATTTTTGGCATTTTGCATCAAGTCGAAATATAGTGCATTATGTTTTGAATTTTTGATATTGACCCGTTTGATACGAAACGAGTCGTATTCGAATGGATGACAGAATAATTTAAAGACGGTCCTCGGGGCAACACTCTGCAGTGTGATACAGCTACGAGAATGTCAACACCGAAAACCCACAGGACGGCGGCGGTAACAATATGACGTCGAGTTACTGAGGGAAATAAAATCCTATACCGGTAATATTATGCTACGGCGCAAAAACCTATAACTATGTATATTGCACACGTAACTATTTTAATATGGCGTCATCCTCTTAAGGTAAGGAAGAACCGAGGAAACGTAGATACAAGTTTTCACGATTGAAGTACGACGATATTAATGTTTTATGTTATATTTTTTAAACCATTTTTAACGATATAATATTGTATTAGTTTATAATATATGCACAATATATACCCCCTCAAACGAAGTGAGTATATTTTATATTTAATACTATCCGATCGAAATCCCAGGTTTGAGGCGATGTCTCTTAAGTATACAATAATTGTAATAATTATACATCAATTATTGATGTATACATACGATACTCGTTAATAGTAAAATATTACTACTACAAAAAAAAGGGTTAGGTAATAATAATGTTGTTCACTCTGAATAATATTTTATTCGTTCGACAGTTTTAATAGCTACGCGAATAATAATAGTCTTATAATAATTAACAATTTGTATTGGTTCGATATCATCACTATAACATTGTTAAATACTTTAGTTAGGTTTCTAGAAATCACAACATTAAATGAAAAAGCCTCATGTGAAACAATATTTACTTAATTGATTGAAATTTGTTCCTATCAATAAATAACAAGGTATAATACGTAATAACAATTAATAAGACGTAATACGCGACGGTGAAAGTATTAACAATTTTTAATATCGATTAAATGAAAACTAAAACAAAATATTGTGTATATGTAATATGATCGTGATCATTAGAAAAATATTGCCGTCTGACGGAATTGAATAATCCAAAATGCCTGTGGGTGATTCATAGTGGCACTGCGCAAAATTATTTACTAAATAGGTAACTACTTACCATAGATACGGTATAATAAATATAGGTACAGTGTGCGACGACCGACAAATATAGAACACCTCGAAACCCAGCTAGGTCTCGCTCCAAGGAGTATCTTCGTCCCCTCCCCACAAAAAAAAATACATTGCCGCCTGTCCGATGACAGTTTTGAATAAACCAAAACACCTGTGGATGGCGCGTAGCGGCATTGCCATAGGCGCAACTAGACCTACATTTTAGTGGGTACTAAAATCATGTAGTATATCTATTTCGCTAACCTATGTGTTTACAAAGTAAATAATTGTCTTATTATGATTATATATATTTAATACTTAATATTTTACAACTGTAATTGTATAAATGTATAATTTAAATTAATTTCAAAACTATTTTCCATGTTTTTATGCTGTACCTATTTATCTAACACTGATTCTATTTTTATGTTGTTCGCAACATCCTTTAAATATTTAAAACAGACCTTGAAAAATTATTAATTCATTACATACTTGGAAAACTGCGTTCATATGTTATAGAAATGATTGAAATTGTAACTGCAATTGAAATCAACTTGTTAAATTTAGGAAAATCCTCTTTTTGATTAGTTTTTTTTAATAAAAAACAATTTTATATAAAATAAAGAAACTGCTGTTTTCTGACATTATTTTTGGTGTTTTATAAAAGAGACCAGGAGGTACTAAAATAGAGCTTGGAGATGCTGAAACACACCCAAGCACCCCTTTAGTCACGCCTATGGGCACTGCGCACAAAACTATTTACTAAAATTATTGTATAATAAAGATAAGTACGATGTGCGACGACCGACAAATATAGAACACCCCAAGACTCAGCTAAGTCCCAGAAGTATCTCCGCCCGCAAACCCGAGAAACACATCGCCCGTCCGGACAATGGCGACTCCCGTCCATCCGGTAAGCCGCATACGTTTATGACAAGCATATCGATAAAAAAATAGATGACAGCATTGTCTGAAAATACCTTTGAGTTCTATAAATAATGCACGTGCACTACACGCCAGGTCGACTGCGATTAAATCACATACGATATCTGATTTTAAAAATTTGACGTTAGACTGAAACCGCTGTTGTATCATTGAAACGACGTCGAAAGGAGCTTACCGTATGTAGGTTTGGGCACGGTATTTATCGTATTATATAGGTAATAATGTATGTTACAGAAAACGAAACACGAATTTCTTACGCCATTTTCCAAGTTTGTCGGATTTCCTGCTTCCAATAACGTTTGTACAACGAGCGTCTGTTTGTTTTCGACGGCCACGTGCAGTGGACTGTTTTGTTCTTCGTCCTTTGCCAATACGTCTGCACCGTGCCCGAGTAAAAAGTTTACCACGTCGCCGTGGCCCTTTTCGCTCGCGGAATGCAATGGAGTTCGCCCTTGCTATTAATTGTTGTTGTTGTTTGCGCGTAACATAAAATAAAACATAGTATAATTAGATTCATATATTTCAATAATATATAAAAAAAAAAAACTTCATAATAATATACATAAATATTTCGTATACCGATTCGGTATACCTAATATATTGTATCAATAAATCGCGATGGTATAAAAAAAATTCCAAACTATAAATTATTCATAAAAGTTTCGTGAGTATGATTATATTATGATAACTTCTTGTTATTATTGTGGGGATGAGGGGTATATGTGTAATATCCGGGAAACAAAATATGAATTGTTAACATCGGCATTCAAAAACGGCGGCAAGACATAATATTTCCATTTCTCTCCTTATTCGTTCGTGTCATAATGTCATCGAACCAAACTATTTATTTAAATAATATTTTGTTTGATGAACGCGGTCGTTATAAATGTATATTAAATATTAGATATGATATTTGAATGTTCTGCCATTATACAATAACTTTCGTTGATAACAATATAAGTGTCAATAAATATTTTTGACTTCAACGCGCAACAAATAAATTTTTAAGTATTTGTGTTATGGTCTTAATCATTTAAATATTTCAAACATTTCAACCGCCTATTTTTTATGTTATAAGATCATTCTTTTATTTTAAAATTGTTCGGTTCTTTTATTTTCTTATGGTTAAAACATGAAAACTATATGTCTACATCCAATAATGATATAGTGAATTACTCTCACAAAACACATAACACTTGGTTTGTTTCAGTGGTGTACTTTAAACAGTTGAAACGACAAAATCATATTTTCCACATGGTTGAAACAATTTTATTTCAATTTTGTATTCTAAAAAACGTAGTCTTCGCAACGTATTAAAGAAAGTTTTTCTTTATAAAACCTATATAGAATATAGACGTATGATTTTATCCTATTTATTAGATTTATTGATTTGCATAATTTGTGTTGCTTGGAAATAAATCATTATATATTTCTTTATATACTATTTAGGTTGTACGAATTAGTCACACTTGTATCTAGTAATTATTATAATAATACATATTACATTGACTGATTTCAATGCACTAAAAGTCTAGAACTATAATATATACTTATATATATATATTACGTTTATTATAAAGTCACGGGTCAAGTAGGTTTGGATAATTGCTCTATTATTTAGAAGAATTGACGTTTTAATGGTTTAAACACCAAGTTGGAAGTTTATAAAACGGGTTATCGTGGAAGTATTGAGTAATTATTTTAAATGTAATGTATCACACACTCTCAAATACTTCATTATGATGTGCTTTTACTAAAGTAACCACGACTAAAATCGATGAAAAACAAAAAATAAGGGTTGATTATCTGTTTAAATTTATATTATTGTGGTGAATGTCCTGAAAATGATAGTCGCTTACATTTTTGGGATCCTTTGTACATCGAACAACTAAATATGTGGTAATATGCTTTGTATCATTTATTCTCATATCCCACAAATTTATTGTGTATTTTTCTTGTGTAAACGAGTAATTGTCTATTACCTACTAGCATTAACTGTAATTTATTTAAATCTCAATTTATCATATTTTTACGCCAGAAACATTTAAAACGTGACGTTATTAAACAACCATTATCTGTAATATTGTTCATTCAATCAACAATTTTATTTTTATTACTAAGCGAATGTATGGGTATTTCACTGTGTGTGTATATTACTATAAGTACGTTTATTTAAAAATATATATTAAGTTCAAAACTCACTAATAAAGTCTGAAGTAGGTATATGAAATATTTATCTATGTTATGGAGCAACTAAAATACTGATTAATGTCAGTTACGAAAGGCTGTCCACGCTTAAAAAAACGACTGACAATTCATAAAACATATATATATATATATTATATTTCAATATTTCTTTAATTTTCCCATGGTGTTTATACATATAATGTAATAGTAAAAGTTATGTCGTTGGAATAAAAAAAAAGAACTACATAAAATTAAGTTTGCTATTAAATTAAATGTTGATGAACAAAAATTAGAAAAAAAGTATGTTAAATTGAATTCAGGAGCGTATCCAAGGGTGGGCTAATGAGGTACAGCTCCCCTTCCACTAAAAAGGGTAGTTTTTATGAATGTATACTTTTTTGTACGATTTATTAGTTATCTAAATATTGTATAAATTATAATTTGAATAACACGTAAGCGTCAACAGAGAACTATCATGATATCTTATCACTAAAAATTAGACACATTTATCATCAACTAATTAGATTTTATTACATTCAAAATTTATCATTGTTTTTTTGACGAAATATTTTTCATGTGGGATTGTGTTATCACTAACTTTTTGGTGAAAATAACAAACATTCAAATGTGTATGTTCTATCTAAAAATTACTATGATCCACCGTAGTGATAAATGATAGATTTTAAATTTGATAACGTTCTATCATCTATTAATAAACAAAATTTGTAGTTTTTAGTTATATATCGTTGTAGTTGATATTATAAAAAATGTATTAATTTTTATTGAGGTCCATTTCTATTATCCATAGGTACTAATTATTCAAGCTATGGTGGCGGCCATCGCCATGTAGGTAATAAACATTTTTGGGAGAGTTAATTAAAAACATTTCTTTAGTAATTTAAATAAAGTAAAAAAAAAAAAAAATTAAAAGAAACATATTGATAAAAACAATTTTCTACATTTATTTGTGAGGGGGAGGGGTGGGAGAGAAAAGGTTGAACCTCCCAAACTTCCCATAATTTAACTCATGATACAAGAAAAATATATATAGCCCTCCAATTAAAAACCAATGCAATATGAAATCTATGAAATATAATACTTTAAATACGTGTATATTAAGTATTTTAATATTATATTTAATAAATTTAAAATGTTAGCCATAAATTTAAAATACACAGTTATTACATACCTAAATAATAATATATTATAAATTATGACATAAGTGTTTTATGAACAAAGAACGTCGCGATCGCCTATACACGATGGTATTTTGTAATGTCATTGTGCTTAAACATTTAAAATATAATGTATAGGAATTTCAAAAAAAAAAATTACGTCAAATATAAAATCACAAAACCATTATAGGTTATTGAATGTATCGAGCATCGTGATGGAACTAACATTTTAACAACCCCTAACCTAGATGTAAGACTAATCGTTTCTTGTTGTCTCTATTTTACAACGAAGAGAAACTTTAAAAGGTTGATCGAACATTGTAAGTTGTTCGTATTGACTGTACAAATTAGTTTCATCCAGATGTAAAGTGGGACGTGTGTACGATACTTAACGCAGTTTAAATGGTGTTCAAAAATCGTTTACTAAAGGTAATTCTGACCAGAATATTTTTTTCGTTTATGGAGTATTCTTCAATAAATATTTGTAAAGCTGTTTTGAACATTTTAATCACGATGTGCTTTTATACAGGGTGATTCATTAAGCGTAAAACACTCATTATCTCAAAAAGTATTCACTTTTTTCAACATTTTAGATAGACTCTGTTCTAGTATTTTATAATTATTCAATATTTTTCATCCTTATATTTATTAGGTAAACCACCATCAACTTTTGATTTTCAAACGACGAGTCATACTAAAAATATCATAATTTAGTAAGGCTTTTTTTCTTATGAATTATCGCGTTCAAATTTTCATTTTTCGTTAGTTCGTTGACGAGACAGAGCTCCTCAAAGTTGAGCGGTTTTGAGAGTTATTTGTGTGTAAATGTGTTATACCTAGTCAGTACCGCAGGCTGCAACAATTGGGATTTTTATGCTCCAACGTAAAAGATAATAAACTTTTATAATCAATTCAGTAAGTACAGTAGGTAAGCTTAAGTTATTCCCCAAAATACCCTATTTAACAGTATGTTACACAATTCTCCCCCACGCTAATAGCGTCACTGGTCATGATATTACTTATCGTTTATAAAGACCAGAAGTTATAAATAATAAATTCGATACCCTATGATATAATGGTGATAATTGATTATCAGTATACCTACGTCCGATAATAACTTTTATTATTACATGCATTATAAATTTATAAGTAATTGGATTATTGGACTGTCACGTCTTTCCACATATAATCCCCATTACGTCCGTACGTCCTACAGCGACGCCTGGTTCAAGATTAAGTATAAAATTCTAATTTTGATCAGCTATTATATGTTTAATGTTCAGTTGTAATGATATCATGGATAGTGGTTACACTGTTACATAATATGAAAATATGCCATATACTTGGTTATGACTCACGTGGAAAGAATAGATAAACGGTAAATTGATTACTTATATTTATAGCCATGACCTATCCATTCTGTAATATTTATCATGCATAGTGTATAGTAAATACCTGTCCTAGCCTATAGTACCACAGATTATATAGTGTATGGTAATACTATGATTCTACTTGCAATATTTGTTAGCCCGATATGTTGTATGTGATAATAGTATTATAGATAGTCCATAGTCTTAGAAGATCTAACTATCTAAGACCGTGAGATAGGTATTGAGATAGTCTATCTTAAATCGTAGTGCAATACATACTACATAGTCGTATTACCGTTAGGTATGGACTACGGATTTCGTTTTTTTTAACTTTATTTAAATATTAGGGTAATACGTATAAGGTAAATATTTATATCTTATAAATTAGATAATATTTAATATTATTATCAATTATGAACATAAACAGAAAATAATTCTAGTTAATTCCTAGTTCCTTGTTTAAAATGGTTTATTTAAACTTCAACATATGCAGACCACGTTTAAGTGTACATATACAGTTTTATCGGTAATTTAACTATTGAACTTAATTAGGTACTAATTAAAATTACATTTGTAAATGTATAATTTTCTTTTTATTAATTTACAAGGTGCTGTGAACAAGCTTCACAAAGGAAATTAATAATATTTTCATACCTTTGTCTTTTGTGGTAAATAATCATTAAGCATTCTTATCTATCTAGCTGTATTTATATATAAACTATAAAATAGATATTAACTACCATTGATTAAGCATACTTAATCAATGTAAATACTAAATAGATATTAATAGGTGTTTAAATTGAGCTAAATGTATAAAGTATTGCAAATAATATACATTGTATTAGTATATGTTGTAGCAGGTACACTAGACACTATTACCATATTATGATTTTCTATCATAATATGATTAATGAATGAGCCTATACTTATTAGTTTGTCTTCATTAATTTACACTATACTTGTTGTTTTTTTCTCCATCTTATACACTAATAACATTCATAAACTCGATGATCAACTGTCAAAGCTTTTATAATTTTAAATATAATACTAATGCTCTAAAATTACCAGTTAGTTTATATTTATTTAATCTTTGTCCACTCAATGTACAATTCTAAATAAACTATACAAAGACATATAAATAATGTTTTGAACAGGTAAATATTATATTACCTATGATAAATAAATTAGCTCTGAACTAATTTTATTCCTGACCGAATTCTCCACATCTTATATTAATATTTAGTGACGCCATACTCTATGTTGAGGTCGACCCCCAGTCCGATATTTTTTGAAAATATAAGATGAGGTCGCTTTACTTGTTCAAATATGAATATCTATATTAATTAATATAGATTTTCAACCAGCTATTTTTACTTAAATTGGTGATTGGTTAGTGCGTAAAAATAATGATTTATACGTCTTAACCCTCCCTCAGAAAAGGTAAGTTTCTGTATTAAGGATTGAGAAAGACTTTTGTCTTTTGATAGTCTTAGTTTGAGAAGTATGGGAAGTACATAAAATGTGTGGTTAAGAATCAAAATTGAAATTTTATTTAAAAATTAAACATCAATGATAAATCAGTGATAATTCATAAGAAAAAAAACCTTACTAAATTATGATATTTTTAATATGTGCTGCCATTTGAAAATCAAAAGTTGATGGTAATTTACCTAATAAATATAAGGATGAAAAATATTAAACAATTATATAATTCTAGAACAGCGTACCTCTAAAATTTTGAAAAAAAAGTTGATAAAAGTGAATATTTTTTGAAATAATGAGTGTTTTACGCTTAATAAATCATCCTGTATATAATATTGTATAATATATTATAGATAGATATTGTTATATATATTTTTTTTAATATTTGTTTGAAGTTTATTATAATTATAATGTGTGTACGTAATGCAATTTATTGAAATTTTTTAGACTTAAAGTGCAAAAAAGTACAAAAAAACTTTTTTTTTAATAATCATTAATATTTCTGAATTTTAGAAGAATAAAAAAGCTTAACGTATTTTTTATTAATGAGAAAAAGTTACGCCCTAAGCTAAAGGTTAGAAAAAACTAAAAAATGTTCTAGTGTTGAGAATATAATCTAATTACACTGGAAAATAATCTAACAATGTCCAACAACCTGCTAACAATTTTTTTGGATAGATTTGAAAGTAGTCTACCAAGATTGTGCTGCCAACTTTATTAGGTTTTGATGTCACCGGTTTGTACTGACACACGTATTGATTATATTATAACATCAATATATGTCATTGTAACGAGTTTAATTAATAATAGTATGCTATCATCATAGTACATGATGCCTATATTTTAAAAACCTGTTATTTTTTGATTTTTACGTATAATATACATCCTAATAAAATCGTTAACGAAGAACGTATAATCGCGATATCGTGTGGACATCTTGCAATCTAAAACATAACCACAATGCGGACGAAGAAAATAAAATTGAACGTCAAATAATAAGCAATAACTTGAAACGTAAAGCCACTAAAAATATGTGTGAACGCCCTTCAAAGTTATTACATTCATAATCACGGAAGAATAATACAAATGCAATTACAACTAAATATGTGACATATATAAAACACAATATATTTCAAGCTCGAGCATCTTTACCACCAAATTTGCCTCGTAGTAGACAAGAGGTGCATGATATTTTGAAAGACATGGACGTAAAAACGAATGAAGCTAATACATTTTTACAAGTTAATAATGCGGAAAAGGGAATTTTAATATTTAGTACGGATAAAAATTTAAAAATGTTAAATCAATCAACCATATTTTACGTTGATGGAACATTTTCGTACTGTGCACAATTTTTTTACCAATTTTTTACAATTCGTGTAATAAAAAACAATCATTATGTACCTTTAGTTTTCACTTTACTGAAAGACAAAAAACAAAACTCATATGTCGATATTTTTCGAATTATTGATAATTATTGTTTAACTCACAATAATGTGTTTAATTTAGAAAGCATTTATGTTGATTTTGAAATAGCTATACATAATGCAATAAATTATGTTTAGCCGTTGGCTAAAGTTCGTGGTTGTTAATTTCATCTTGGACAATCTTGGTATAGAGCAATAAAAAAGTTTGGTCTTTCATCGGAATACGTACAAAATACAGAAATAGGCTAATATTTAACGTATATATTTGGTTTACCATTTCTAGATCTACAATCAGTTGAGGGGGGCGGGGATTGCTTTTCCGACGAATTAGCTGAAATACTGCTTATGAATGAAAAACTCACAAAATTCAATGACTATTTAGTAGAAAATTATATTGCAAATGATTCAACATTTCTACCAGAAATTTGGACAGAAAAAAACAATGGTATTTATCGTACAACTAACTCGTGCGAATCGTTTCATTCAAAATTTAATTCGAAATTTTATTCTCCACATCTAAATATATTCAACTTTTTAAATATATTATATAGTATTCAATCTGATACAAGAATTATGAGTTTCAATACAATAAAACCACACAGGAAAGAAATTAGAGATAAAATAAAATTTTTAGAAATGAAATTAGTAAATATGATACTGGTGTAAGTTCGAGGTTTCAATACATAAAAATATTAGCCAATAAGTATAGACCCCGAAAAAAAGTCTAAATTTTATAATGACGCACTTTGATAACTTATTGTCTGTTTTTTCAATTTTTTAATTTAATTTTGTGTAACGATGTAAAATATATGAATTACGAATTACGTACTTTAAATTATTAACATTTTGGTAACCAATACATTTTTGAAAAAAACGGTAAGGAGCTAATTCAACAGTTAATTCTTGGGAGCCAATTCAAAGGTACTTATTAAGGGTAAAATATTGACTACCTGTATTGGGGAGCCAATTCAATTGCACCGATGGATGAATTACATGTATAAAATGCTCACCCATAAGTACTTTCTAGTTTATAGTATATTATAATATTGAATATACCGTTTTGTACGAACCAGCCTTAACTTAATACTAAATAATAATGGAAATGATAATTAAATATAATTATGTCATAACTCGTAAAAATGTACATTTACATATTATGAAGTAGTAAAGTACTACTATGTACTATAATATTACTATTTATATGTGTTTGACCTTTATAATAGTTAAATGTAAAGACACCATCTATATTTATTTTTTATAAATGTTAATGACAATGTTTTGTTACTATGCCCAGTTGATGATTACCTATAATTATATGAAAATATTACTAATTATAAGGCATTGCATAGGTATTTTTTTAGGTTTTAACATTTTTAATATTTTAAAAATTCCAAGTTGTTGTAATATTTATTTGTAATTATTTCGTACACTTAGATTGATTCCTTGAGTACATTTTTTGTTCGTATTATTGTTGTGAATAATATGTAATTTATAATTAAACCTGATAAATTTAACATAACTACAATTATAATTTACTAACAGTAAATATCGATTCAATCGTTAAATTAGATAATATCTATGAACATCTTGCAGTGACAGCAGAAATTATAATTGCATATCATAACAAAATAATGGTTAGTATAAAACATATTAAACAGAATGACCACTTTACATTGTTTCTTCTATGCCATTATAAACGGTCCCTACTGTACTTCAAAGAATATTTATTTTAACATTATATATTATTTAATATTATTATACTTAATTATCTAAATAACTATGTTGTTCTATAGTCGTTCATACAAACGCTAAATAAGTTTTGGTTTATTCATATTTTTTAAAAAAAAAGCATACACCAAATAAAATGAATATGTTTGTACAATATTTATATGAATAAATGTACTGTGTAGGAGATATTGTTTACTAGACGGATTTAATGAATTATCTCTAATGTTTTTAGTTACATTTTCTTGGTTTTAAAATTTAAATATAATTATATAATAAATTTTTTATTTACAAACTTTTTCTTAACATTTTTTGACAATCTTCCGGTCTTCGTTTATTAAAAAAAAAAATAGAAAATGTAATAATGTTGGTATTATATATTCAATAATTTCTTATCAGAATAATTTTAAAACTTTTAGCTATTATTATTTTATCATTGATTTTCTATTAGAGGTTAAATTGTATCATTCTTTTTACAACTTTCAATTGGAAACCTCTAAAGTCGATTTTGAAGTACTTAACTTTGTAGAAATTGGTTGTCGTGACCATAAACACTATAGTGCAGGGGCGTAATTCCTAGATAGCATTTAAATTTGCATGACGTCATACAACCTCAAAATTGTCAGGTTCGCATTACATAAGTGACACCCAAAATAAGGTCGTACATTGTTCTAGTAATTATCTATTTTCTTGTGTTGTGGTAAAGTAGGCGTTTTCTGTTACGAAATTTATAATTAGTCAACCCTTCGTTTTATACAACTAGCAGTCAAAAGGGTGTCATTCATTACTTAAGACTATAGGTCATATTACTTTCTCCTCATTTCTCAGCTTCTATTTGCCACCATTCATTTTCATCTCTCGATGTCCCAGAGACAAATGATTTAAAGGAAATACATCGTTTGTTAGAATTAAATGGACTATACATTTGGTTATTAACACTCTTTACTGTATAATAATATAATAATAGTGTTATATATTATGATTACAATCTTTTACATATTGAAGTGACCTTTATAAGATCAATCCAAACCATTGTACTGTGTACCGTTCACCGAATAATAAAACATTTAAATAGTGTCTTCCGGTGTAATGATATTGTTCACAATCACAATGGAGATGCACAGAAACTGACTTCTTGATTTTGTGAAATAGTTTCATAGAACAACAATAAAAATAGCCCATTAAAAGTTTCAACAGAAAACAATTTTCTTTAATAGACTACAATCGTTAATCATTACATCACAATCAGTGTTATGTCTGTAGAAAATATAGAATGTAGTCTTTTTTTTTTTTTAAGCCATTGAGTGTAACAAAAATATATTTATGTATGTGTATAAACAATATTTTTAAAACATTAATATTACAACGAAATAATAATATTTTTTCTTGAATTTATGTGTAATTGGAGCACAGAATACTTTACTATTTACTATAAGTAGTGAAATCTTATTTCTTATAGTAGGTACCTAATTTAAGCTGTATGCTATACAAATATACTAATATATTGCATTATAACTTACGAGTAAACAAAAACTCATTTGAAATAAGTAAAATAATTTGTTCTAAATATTAATCATTTTCTATCTGATATCGTCAATAGTAATAAATAATAATTATTATTATACATACAACAATTATTTTGTAATTTTCTTAAATTAATTCATTAAAAAAACAATATTTAGAATTTCAATTCAAATATCAATTAGTATTAAGGAATTTAAAAAAAAAAACTATTTCCATTTATAAGTTAAAAAAATATAAATGGTATGACAGATACTTTAAATTAGTGAATATGATTATCAAAAGTAAGTAAACGTATAAATGTATTAGTTTATATAGCTGCATTAATTTGATACATTTTTTTTATTAGATGAAATTTTTGAAAGTTCAGCACAAATTTGTTTTTTTATCGGAAAATATAAGAAGATGAGTTATACAGCGAACACCTACTAAAAAGTGATTACAATTTATGTTGAGGAAAATAATGTTAAAAAAAAAATAAACTTAATAAAGTAAGTAAAAGTAAAATTTTATGAGGCTAAGGACATATTATATTAACGTTAAACTAATGTCGTGTATTTTATTATACGTAAAACTGTTTTCAAAATAACTAATAAACTTTAATAATAACGAAACTCTATATTATTATTACTTATTATAACTTTTGTCTTTGTTAATGTATAAGCGAATTAGCTTTTGGCAATTGTTGAATCTCTAAAAAGATTCTAATAATGATAGACAATAACATTTTCACAAACAAATATAAGATGAATTAGCTGATTTTTAAATAATTTAGTCAGTATTAAGATTTTCTATTTTCGTACCAGTTCTTAAAATAAAACAAAACAACGGAAACGGCTAAAAAGGAACAATACAATTTGTCCCCTATTTTATGGAAAACTTCGATTTTTTTTTATAGCTAGGTACCCGGTTACATTTTAACAATATGCCAAAGAATGTTTGCATAATATATAGTACATGTTATAAAAAAAAAAATAATAATAAATACGATACGATACGACTTTAAACATAACATTTTAATACAAATTATAGTGTATTGAATTTTACATTCAAGACATGTAAGCAATTTGCAATTTTAATTTTTTCATTTAACAAAATATAATAAGTTTGATTATTATAAAAATGTTAAATTTACATAAATTAAATACAATGCTATTATTTATTTATTTACGTTTCGAACAAAATTAATCATATTAAGTGTTTTGTACGTGTGTAGATATAAAAAGTATATAATTACTCGTATAATAATAAAATATAAAGGTATAACAAAATAGAGGTACATAAAACTATAAACATATTATACTTGTGTATATTTTTGAATTGTTTTAAAATTAAAATTGAATTCTGATTCTATATATGATTAGTGATTACCATTTACCAATCATAGACACTTTAAAAAAGTATGTAATTCTCATCATATATCAAACATAAAAATTCCTTAGTACTTAAACCAAATAGTAAATTCCAATTCAAATATTCATTTGTGTAGTATACAGAGTGATCCATTTGACATAAAACACTCATTATTTCAAAAAGTATTTACGTTTTTGATGATATTTTTATTACATGATATCAAATCATTAGACAACAAATTTTTTTCAAAATACATATTTTTTAAGTTTTTTACTTTTTTGAATCAAAACATATAGTTTTAATTTTATAATCCAAATCAGAATATTTTTCTGGGTATTTTTATATATAAAAATCGAGTTTTGGATGAGTTGTTTTTGACTTCTAAATATTTAAAGTTTAGATGAGTGAAATAGTGGACCAATATTTTGCGGGACACCCGCATATTACCCCACAATGCTCATCTAAACTTTATAAGTCTAAAACAACTTGTCCAAAATTCGATTTTTATGTATCAAAATACCCAGAAAAATATTCTGATTTGAATTATAAAATTAAAACTATATGTTTTGATTCAAAAAAAGTAAAAAACTTTAAAAAATGTTTTTTTGTAACGAATTGATACTATGTAATAAAAATATTATCAAAAATGTAAATATTTTTTAAAATATTATTGAGTGTCTTACGTTAAATGTATCACACTGTATACATCTGCAAGTCGATTTATAAAAAATAAATATGGGAACATTATATGCTATTAATGTAAAGTTAATTATGTAAAGAAAAATTAATAAAATACGAATGTAAATGTTAATTAGGCTTAGAGTCATTTTGATATAATTCGCACCAGCTAACTACTTTATAAAGCCATGTCCATACCGTTAAAATTCATGCGATTATTATATTTCTGATACTACTTATATTATATTCATATTATTCAAATTGTGTACTCATATATTTCTTTGTGATAGAATTCCATTATATATTATTTATCGGGTAAAAAATATGTACATGTAAAAATGAACATTGTTATAGGATTTGAAAAAAAAATATTTGGTTTGGGGCAACTCTTGCTTTTTTATTGTTCTTTTTTTTACCAATCTACTATAGTCACTCATTACTTATGTGGCACAGAAATAACTATAGTGCCAATCAAAATAAATGTGTTATTTATAAAAAATGTATAACATCAAAGGAAGTAATACATTAAACTATAACAGTATTTCGGATGCAAGTGCATTTTATTTTATCTTTTTTTTTATTTTCACAGAACGTCCGGTAATCGAATTAAATGTCCCGTAAATTATGGTTTAAAACGGTTTCTACAATATGTTTATGATTCATTTAACACCATGATATAATATTCACGCATAGTTCATAAACGTTACTTTATATATTATGAACTTTTAATATTTAATGTATATTGAGTATATTTATGTTGTGTGTAATGTATACCTACTTTAAAATTTATAAACATTACATTATTTTTGATGTACATAAAAAAAAATAATTCTATAGAACAACTTGAATAGTTTTTTTTTTTCAGAGAACCATTACAAATGTATCAAGTTATTATTCAATAAATATATATTTTATAAGTTAATAATATAATATTTGTAAGACGTCACTTACAATTTGTTATAACTAATAAATTTTATTTTTCTTTTAGAATACTTATTAATCCACTGTTATAATGCTTAACTATTTGATTACTAAAAACTTCGATTCACGTTATTCAAAAATAAATAAATAAAAAAAATACAATTGTTTTGAAATTTATCAATACGTATTTTTAAAAATATTACCTAATGAAAGTAAGCTTACTGGAGTAGGTAATACAATATAAATACACCTTATAATTAATTATTTAAGATGTTATTTGAAAATGCTACTAATCTAGGTACTATTTATTAATTTTCCATGTAATTTATGTAATATGATAGAATAACTTTGTATTTATAAATAATGAACATTGTATATATTTATATAATGATGGGTACTTGTCATGATATAAATATAAAATGAGTATGACCTAATATTATATAGGTAGCGTACTATACTAAGTCGTATAGAAAAATATACGGCTCTGAAAAGTTTACCAAGACATTTTTCAACTAAAATCAATTTCAAACTTATCCGGAAGAGTATAAAAAATTCATAATACGAAATATTTATTTGAACATGATAGAAGATATAATCAGGGTAATGCACATGCCATACGTGGTTTATAAATGTGAATTTCAATATAATATAAAATGAAATGTATTATAGTGAATCTTTTGAAGTAGTGTGAATTATGATTGATGTTTATAATAGAAATGCTTTTATGAATATTTTTTTATAAACAAGACTTGAATATTACAAACCGATACTTTTATGTGCATTATGCTATCTGGAACAGCGTGTATTATAATACTATTATACTCATAAGGCCACCGCAACGATACAACTGAACGTCCACTGTTAAAAAGTATTATCATTATTATTATCATTTTTTTTTTCGGATAAATCATGTCCCTCGAGATTTATAAAACGATATCGAGTGACTTTTGCCGTTCAACAATTCCTACGCATTATTTTACGGACTTATCGTACAATCGCCACCGTATAGCGTGCTCATAGCCATTATTATTTTTCCTATCGGATAAGTTATTTTAATATCCATCCATTCCATGACTTTTCTACAGGAATCATTACGTTTATTGACTGGATATATGGAATACAATTTACCAAACTCATCGGTTACAATAAAATAACGTAGAGAAATGCACGCAAAGGTCTGCCGAATGGAGATATAATCGCGATTCGAACCGTCGCCACCGCAATGTAAAATCTGTGTGGTACCGTGATGCATATATTTTGCGGTCGTCCTAACTTTTTTGCACTATTTGCGGTCACTAATTTCTTTATGCCAGTTCACTCGCGGACTGTGATGGCCATTATAATAGAACATTTTTTAAACATAATACACCAATAGAATGAATATTTTGTGCTCTGACGTATTTTAGTGAAACTGATAAACAATATCAACGATGTGATTATTATAATATATATTCGAAAGTATTATGATCCACATTAGTCACTTGCAAGTCTCGTCGGAGGACCAACATCGGTACTCACTTTCCCAAAATATCTTTTGTTTCCGCGCATGTTACGCGTGCGGTGTAATTTCGTAGCGGATAGGGAACTAATGCCAATGAGGAATGAAGCACGGCAACCGCGATGGCTGTTGTGCTTAACCACCCAAAACATTCGTATACAAATGTCTCGCATTATGTTTGAATGAAATTATTGAACTCGATGACATCTTGTAACACTTATCAAATCGTATTGGTTGACTATGGTGGCGTAGTGGATAACACATCAAGGACGGTACGTCAGGGGAGACTTTGAGACGGTGTCTCTCCCAATAATTATAACATAACAATAAAACTAATTTTTAATTTTTTTAAAATATTTTCTCGTAGATATTTGTGTAATCTATGTGTAATACTAATTTTATAAATTTTATTTACTATATATATATGCATGTATGTATAAATATTCTCTCTGTTATGGTGTATGTATACATGATACGCATACGTTCTAGGAAAATAGCAGGTACACTATTTTTGGAATTAGCAATAACGATTAACGACGTACGATGAGGTCATAATACAAATGAGACAGTAGATCAACAGTCTCCATTCTAATATTATAGATGGCATATAAAAGTTCGGAGGGGAAATCACAGTGATGTGGTTTTTGTATGGAGTCCATGAGACTAGTCTCATCAGTAGTACTTGCACTAGCCGGTGCATCATTTTGCGTCTATTCGTAATCGGTGGTAACATTTTGTAAAGTACGTCGTAAACTTGTCGCGTTTTTATTAAATTTAAAAATATAGAATTAAAACATTGCCCTCTAGATGAATTATTGGACAAAGGTTTTCATTTATTTACTTATGATGAAAAATGTAAATTAAAAAACAAAAAACTTACTCCATGTTTAGCATTGAATACAAAGACGGAAAATTTACCTGTAAATTTCAAACCAGTTGATATAGTAAATTTACGTGGCTTAGTGGCTGTAATAAACGCAACAAACTTTTTTGTTTTATTTGTGTATTTTTTCGAGGTGAAAAAGAATGGAGTTTTGATGGAATATCTACTATAAAAAAGATAATAAGAAAAGCGAAAAAATATTCAATTTCAAAAACACGCCTGAAAAATCTAGAACAATTTCATCTTTTGGGGAAAATTCGTATTAAACATGCCATCTCAGAAGGTCGTCGACTAGAAGCGCAAAAACATAATGAACAAGTTTGTGTTAAATAAACGAATATTGGACCGGATGGTTCATGTAGTTTGCTATTTGGGAAAATAAGAACTTGCTTTCCGTGGTCATCGAGAGAATATTGAATTATTAAATAAAGATAATTATCTCGACCTACTTGATTTACTCGCTCATGAAGAACAATTTCTTAAAGAGCATTTTATATCCTCCTCCATATTTAAAGGCATGTTGAATGCCATTCAAAATGATATTATACAATGTGTAACTAAAATTTTGAATTCTAAAATTCTAAAAGAAATTAAATCTGCAAGTTTTGTGTCTGTATAAGCAGATGAAACTACCGATGTTTCATGTCGATTACAAATGAGCCTAATATTTCGATATGTTATAGATCAAAATATTGTAGAAAGATTTGTTGGGTTTTTTTGATGTTTCTAATGATAAAACTGGGTCGGGCTTAGCCGAAGTGATAAATGCTGAAATTATAAAATGGGAAATAGGAAATAAAATTGTAAGTCAGATTTACGATGGAGCTTCAGTAATGGCCGGTGAAAAAAATGGTGTTCGAAATTTAATAAGACAAATATACCCAAATGTGTTATTTATACATTGTTATGCCAATCAATTAAATTTAGTGTTGCTACATGGTGCAAAAACGATATATTCAGTTAAATTATTTATATGCAATTTAACAATGTTTCATACATTTTTTAGCCGTTTATCAAAAAAAAGCTCACTTCTTAGAGAACAAAGGTATAAACTACCAAATCAAAGTGATACAAGATAGAATTATCATTCCAGAGCCGCTTCAACAATTAAAATTCATTTTCAAAAATTAAAAAATCGGTAAAACATTTGACAGAAGAATCAAGTTCCCAATCTCTATTGCCACTACATCTGGTCTATTAGATAAATTAAATGATACTAAATTTGTTTATTTATTAATACTTTTTAATAAAATATTTATTTATACTGACTATGTATTTAATTTTTTACAATCTAAAAATATGTCTGATATAAGTGGAAGTGTTAATGAAGTTTAAAAGCTAAGAAATAATTTATCAAGATTAGAAATGAAGAAATTGTGAACAATCGTTGTGAAGAAGCAAACAAGTTGAATGATAATTTGATTTATGATTGTAAACTGAAAGCAACTCTTCGTAAAATATCGTATGAAGTTTTGGATTCTCTAACTGTTCAAATTGACATCAGATTTAAGGATTTTTCAAATTTTGAATTTGTCGAGTTAACAAATGAAAAAATGTTCAAATGTTATTCAAACAATTTTCCTGAAGTCAAATTTTTGAAGCTACTAAAACAATATCGAAACTACTTTGATGAACATCGTTTGCGTAATGAATTACAAATAGTTTACTCAGACACAGAAAAACATAAACCTCCTCGTAAAATGTTGGATTTTTTTTTTTAAAGTAAGTATGTTAGAACGTTAGTATTATTATATTATTTATATTATTTAACGTTACTAAATTGTAAATTTGAAAATAAATTAAATACATTTTTAATATTTGTTTTCAGACGATATACATGAAATATATTCTCAGTATACTAAATTGTGTCAATTGGTTTTATCTATACCTGCTACCACTGCATCCAGTGAACGATCAATGAGCACGTTAAAACGCATAAAATCATTTTTAAGAAACACTATGACAAATGAGCGGCTTTCTTGCCTATCAACATTGGCAATCGAAAAACGACTACTTGGAGTCATGGTAAAAGATCCTTGTTTTGTTGAAGACGTGATAAATGAATTCGTTGGAAAAAAAAGAACGAAGGTTTGAACTTATTTATAAAAAAATATAGCTGAAATTATTTTAAATATTTTTATTGTTATATAATTTTTGTACCATTGTTATTTTATCAGTTTTAATTATACGTATAAAAAAATTATTAATTAATTAAAGTTTAAATTTAATTTCTATATGTAAATATATTTAAACCTAACGATATACTGTATATAAGAAACGATGCAATTTATCTATATTTTTTCAGTAGTTCAAATTAATAATTTACAATGAAGTTGAATAAAATTATCTATCAAAAATATAATTAACTATATTTGGTATTATTTAGCTATTTTAATCAGTTACGGCATTGAATAAAATACTAATATTTTAAGTAAAAATGTATATAAATAGCCAATAGTTAAACAAAAATTAAGTTTCTTCGTAAATTATATTCACGCACCGCTACTGTAACACACACACACATACATTTATCTATATATAGGCCAAAAGGTTGCAGACGAGAACCAGAGCGAAAATCAGAAAGGATCCATTTATTTGAAACGTGTATACCATAAAAATATTTTCCTCGTTTAGTTTTAATTAATTGTAATCACATATCGTTCAATTTTTCTTATTTTATAGCTTATTTATTTACGATTCGTATAAAAAAAAATCCATTGATATACCAGTTATAAATATATATTGATATATTAATTATTTATTGATATGTTTTATGGCTACCAACCAATTCTGCCATCATAAACCATTAAGCAGTAACTCCATTTTTGTCAAAATCGAGTTTTTGGTGTCTATCGATAGATATTTTAATTCACTATTGATTCTTGCGATAAAAATTAAGATTTTTTTTTAATTAGAAATTCATATAAATTGATAAGAAAATAACAAAATAGGCGGTATGTCCACGAATTCATTAAGATAAAAAACAAATAAACAGTATGTCCAAATTCTAAAACAAAAAGCAGTAAATGATCTGGAGTTACCACTTTTCTTTCTAGTAATTATTGTATTCACAAAGCAGTATGTCCAACAAAATTCAAATTGTTGGTTTAAATTTAACATTGGTCCCGAAATAGAATTAATATTTATACTATTATAGTATAATTACAGAATATAACTCATGGGAATAAAATCTTAATTTCAAAAAAATAATCACATATTAAACCATATTTATATACCCCATAAGGCTGTGGAATGAGAAACCATGGCAGGGGGCAGGTACTATTTTGGACCGACTATCATTTCTTGCCTCTCTAAAAAATTGCAGGTCCTGGAGGATCAATGTTTTTCTATATCATAAGAACATGTATTCATAAAGTTATTTTAAAATTGAAAATTTTTTATGAGATACTATCACATGCAGATTTTAATATTAAATACATTTGAGTTAATCTATTGTTAAAATAATACAATTTATTTAAACAGAATGTAAAATTATAAAACACATAAAAGTTACTTTATGAACACATGCTAATGATATCAGAAGGAATTGAGCATTAACTCTAAATAAAAGTGGTATTACTGCTTTTCATTTTCTAATGAATATAAGCTAATACGCAGTAAGTTCACTAAAATCCATAAAAATTTATCAAAAAACTTTTTTTTCGTGTTCAATAGTTTCCTTGCGAAGAATATAATAACATACCATCTCTTTAATGTTTAAAAATTATTATTTTTACTCTATGAACTAATTTAGTGTTGAAAACTGTTTTATTATTTTCTGAAAATTACGTTTTTTAAAGTTACTGCTGAGTGACTTATGACGACAGAATTTTCTACGACAGTAAGTTATTAATATAACTATGAGAAGTTATGATCTAAAATTACAAACACCAATAATTCCCGCTTGCCGACATCACCGGATAACTATCAACCAATATTGGTTTTATTTATAAAATTTATTAGGTACTAAAACGGTATAGAAGTGAGGGGGGCAGAGCCAGATGGTGAGTAGATTCGGGTTCATGACGTCATGGTAACGCTCTCAGTGTCACACAAATTTATAGAATGAACCCAGCCATAAGACATATTAAAAAAGGTTCCGCGAAAATGTATATAAACAAATCGTATACAAATTGCCGTTTAAAAAAATATAAAATCTCAAGTAAAACATTGGTTTGTTTGTACAGACTGCACGATGCCGAGGTTCTGGGGAGGATGGGAGTAGAGAGCGAAAACTGCACCGGAAATTGCACGCGTATTGAGATTCCAAGTTCCTATACCGCGCAACCACATACCTTGTTCGTGGTGCTCGTGTTGGCTCCGGCGTGCACTAACCTCCGGACCACGTGCGTGTGACCTGCGATCGCCGCGTGATGCAGTGCCGTCTGATGGTCTGTGTCGAACGCGTCCAGTCCGACGTCCTCGATATTGTCCAACAGAAAGTTGACGACCGACAGACGGTTGTTCCTCGCCGCGCACATCAGCAGCGTGTATTGTTTCTGTGGAAATCCGTAATGAACATTATAAAAACTTTCATATAACGCCCGAAACCTGATTTTCGGATTCGGGATTTTTAAAACAATATATGCTCTACATTTGAGAAAACAATATACTTATACTAAATATGAGTTTAATGTGTGCCATCGTATATAAATCTACAACGATAATAATGTCAACTAAACCTCTCCTTGAATATATATAATCTACAGATAATTTATTATAGTTTAATTTTATTCCAAAAAAATCATTGTAACATTTGTATCGTGTTTGCTTAATGAATTACACTTTAAATACATAGTTAATAGTTTTAAAAATATAGACAGTAAACGCAGTTATAGCTGTTACAAAAATTGTAATGATTTCATTGACGCTTGGCAGATAAATTACTATATAGTATACACACTTTATATTTGATTATCTATGTGTAGTACAAATATAAATATTATCTACTATATTTTTTTTTTTTTTTGTTTGATATGCTAAAAAGAATAGAATAATTTAGTTTGTTTTGAATAATATAGTATTTAAGGTCAACAATAGTAGTCATGATCCTTAACACTGTCAGTTGTTATTCGATTAAATTATGTTTGAAATTTAAATTGACTTTTTAGAAAGTTCACGGTTTATAGTATGTTTTTAAGTGTTAAAATTTTTAAATGTAATATTTAATAAATGGTTCCTTCAACATTGTTTTTTTTTTTTTATAAAATATTTTAATCCGTAAAGTTTTTAGAGCTTAAGCATATTTTGTATTCTATTACCTAAGTAAATTAACATTTTTTTATTAAATCTGTTAGTATAATATATTTATTTTACCGTGGATAAATATAAGATTATATTATATTATTCATGGGTGCTTTAACATTCTTATTTTTTTTCACCAACATAAAATTTGTAAATACTGTATAAAACGAGGTCGGATATACCGATAAAAGAATTGTGTAAGAACTTATGCGATTTATGCAAGTATACATAATGGAACTCTATATAGTCGTAGATTGTAAATAAAAATTATAAACGTGGCATATTATCTTATTGAAAAGTTTTTGGGTAAAGAACATATTATATTATCAACTAAAAGAATTATCTCGACTACATGTTATCTGTATTATAATGGAAATATAAATAAAAAAATTAAAACAATATTATATAAGCAGGTATGTTTACACAATATTTTTTAAATCAGTTTATATGTTTTATCTATAACTACGTTAGTCCCCCTAGTTTATATAATATTTAAATAATATTTCGCCACTAAATGCGTGAAATATAAAAAAAAAATGGACGTTTTTATCCGCACGACAGGGTTGCACCAATGATTCTCAAAATGTAATAAAATTAGTTTTTGAACGGAAAATTTTTTCGGGTTTCTGTTTTTTAGACATCCTAAACCTATCCTTATTTATATACCTAGGTAACAACGCGATTTGCTGTTTTTTTTTTTTTTTTTGAAAGCGTTATCCGTGTCGTCTAAATTTATATTTTATGGTCAGTCGCATTACACATCCATTCTGTATTATGCATCACTGTGTCGGATTTACGTACTAGCCATGCTTCCATTACTACTAACCACGGATACCGGATGACTAGGCGGTGTAATCTAGGTTTGGTTTTAATTTATGCTCACCGCAATACAACAGTCGTCACTCGCCCTATCTGCTATTTTGTAAATCCACATAGCTATATCAATATAATATAATCACAAATCGCAATTGTTGTTTATTATTTATTTCGTATAATAATTCCGAGCTTAAACCAAACAAAGATTGACCTCGTGTGTATAAGCAACATCAGGGACGTGTTAAACTTTAATATACGTCTGGCACTTTAAAACTTTTGAATTGAGTAAATATCAAGTCAAATAATAATACTAAATATATAATAAACAAATTATAATTTTTGAATACGTTGTTTTGCAAAATGTATATTCATGTTTGGTCAAAGTTAATATTATACAAGTTATATTTATAAATAAAGCATGTAGGTGGAAAATAACCAGATTAATTCGGATCTGTTAATAAATCGCATATTTCAGGCGAGAGAGATTATATACTTTGAGTAAGAAGTGTGTGAATTGTGTGTATCGTGCACGTACAAGTTGGTTAACACAAAATTATAAACACAGCACTAGAAATTTGTGCGCATCCAACGAGAAAAACAAATCTTACAATGCCACGATATCATATATTACCTTAAAGTTTGTGTGCACTTAATTTATTCTCGTATAATTTGCTTAATTTATTATTAATCGGTTACAAATGTGCACGGCCGCTGTTTAAATTCTACAACTATTCACGTCTTCATAATTGCTCTATATTATACGTTATGTGATACACATCCGACAGAATTATTATGCCTAGGGGCGTATCGTTTACGAACGAAATTGAATCAAACGTTTTTAAAAATGTCGACTGTTAATACATTGTTAATAATTTCTCATAGTTTTGTGTAACAAATTAAATATTATAATATACGTAATGTCTACGGGGGTGGAGGTTCAACGGTGGTTCGACTTTACTTTGTGCAGGCATATAGACCATTATCAGTGCTACCTTTTAATGGTTTTTACTCGAGTAATGTTACGTCATTCGCGGTTTTAAACTTGGAATTATATGCGTGTAATAGACAGCTGAAAGCCAAAGGCCAAAACCGTAAACACATTGCGAATAAACGTGTTCTAATATTGAAGACGGACATAAATTAAAGGTCATTGTCTCGACATCTGTAGTATCCATTTACTGTACTGTATACGAAAGCATTAATTATGCAACTTGCAACTTCGAGGAGGGTAGCTAATGGTGATTATGCATCGGCCACCATTGCGTTATTTACATATTAGTAGTGTAAATCGACCATGTTTTTTAAACGTCGTGATATTGCGCGTACCACGGTATCGTTGTTACAAGGCGACAAGGTCGTAACTAGAAATTAATTTCGGGGAAGGGGGGTTGTACGCTAAAAATGTGCGTTCTAATTGTATTATAATATTGTATATGTAATTTAATATAGTATAAAATTCATAATATTGTAGTACTAATATTTATTGATGCAATTTACATTTAAACATTTTTATTGCTAAAATTGCTTAAATTCGTTATAGTGTTTTGTCTTTTTGCCATGTCAAACAAATTAATTAAAAATTAAATATATATTACTAATTACAATTGTAATTTTAATACTTCGTAAATTGTAAAACATCAAAAACGTTCTGACTTAGACCAAATATCAACTAAATGTTAAAAATGAATATTGCCTGTGAAAAAGTTTAACTATTATCATAGACTATTAAAATAAGATTACTAAAATACTAAGAACTAGTATTTTGTTGATTACACATCCTGGTGGTAATGTATTATACATTTATATCTATGTATAATATCAAAAAATTCGGCTGGTATATCCGAAGCGAATTTATCAGGTACCTATTGTTATTTAAAAGTTTATAACCATAGCTGTCATTCGTATATGTAGGAGACTATGGAAGTGCATTAAGCAGTATTGACAATCCGTGTACCTAAAGTGTAATGTTTATAATTATTCCAAATATGCTACAAAAACCAAGAATATTATATTTATTCAATTGACGCAAACGTTTAGTGGTCAATATTAAACGATTATTCTAGACTGAAATAGTGATTTTACTACGGCATAATATAACACGAAAAAATTTCGTGAGTGGGAGGGGGTTGAACCCTCAAAAAAACTTGCGACCTCAGAAATATTATATACGATAGTTTTTATAATATATTTATATTGCAAGGGAGATCATAATAATAATATAACGTTTCGGATTTACGAGTTCGTCATCGGCACATCGCGCTTGCGTCCATTCCCCGTTGTACCCACGAGAATTTAATAATAATAATATTATTACGCGAATGACTTTATTACAGTATGAATTTGATATTCAGTATCGGCGGCGTATGATAATATAATATATAATTTTGTCATACATAGGTGCACAATAGTCGTCCGTTTTTATAGGAGACACGCAAAAATAATGATTTTTTTATTACGGGGACATTGCAAAATAACGCAAGCCCGCGTTATACACATTACGTGCATATTAATACGCCGAAGAATATTCTTTTACATTCTGTAGAGTTTTGATGGCTCGCACGGTGTTTGGTTAGTTCCACTTCACCGATCAATCTACAACCTATATATCAAAAACGACACGTTTATAATATGGCCTGACACGGACGTTATTCAATGGCGTAAAATTTTTATCATTTCCATATTAAATATGAAACGACTATATATTGTATTTGTATGCGTAACATTCGTTTGCTTGATATATTGTACATCATAATGGCTCATCGAGTATGCTCTCCTACCTAGATACTATTATCCTTTAATAATTCTTCAAATTCCGATTTTTAAAAGTTTTCAGTACACTGGATGAATATAATATGTTTTCAGTTATTTAGATTTTTTTATATCGTCATTAGAGAGTATCCTGCGGTGATACAAACTTTTTTTTTCAAATGATAACTACGCCGTGTTACAATTAAATATTAAACAGATAATAATTTGTTTGTATAACTTTGATACATCTAAGTCATAATTTAAACAAGTAGTTTTTGAATTATTAAATATTAAATACATCCATAGCATTGCTGTCAAATTAAACATAAAATAGATTTGATATTTAATTTAGTAATATTATAAGTAGTATTATTATGCTGAGACAATTTTTATAAATTATAAAGTACTATATTATTATTAATAATGACTTTAATTTACATTTAAATCATTAGCTCCCATTACATATACAACTATATAATACAATTAATTATTTCCTCATTGCATAAAGTTTAATAATTCAGAAAGTACTTGTTTAAATTTAAAATTACGCATAATATACATAAGAATTTATTTGATATACTGCTTATAAATTTTCAATAAAAAAAAAAGTATCATTACAAATTTGTTTTTCTTTTATTTCTATTGCTACAACGGAATATTTTATTATTATTAAGTTAGCATAATAATATAATATATAGTATAAAGTTGTAAGTCGTATATTTAGTAGTATCAGAACAGATTTTAGATGGCTGTACATAATTGTTGATGTTTATGACTGCTAGTTAAACTAAAGAAATACGAATTTTAGATTAACGCAATGCGTATATAAGATGGCATTAAAATAAATAGTTAGTGTTTATTGAATTAAATGTTGATGCATTAATATCCTTTTAAGAAATCACAAAAAATGTACGATTTATTTAAAATATAAGAATATCGTCATAATATGAATCAATAGCAAAACATTATTGAATCCGGGAAGACGTTTCACAGTCGTGCTAGTTTTGACACCAATCCGACTACCTCGGCACGCAGTATAACCAATTATTTACGTTTCGTGTACTCAATATTAGTATTTACTGACTTATTATCAAACTCAAAAATGAGAATATTGTCAATGAAATATCGTTGATTTTTTTTTATTTACATTTTTTGATATAATGTACAATTAAAATATTAATGTACATATTTATTATATAATATGTATAATCTAAAACGTACTTCTATTCTTAAAACGAAAGTATCAACAAAAACTACGATACATTCAACTGTTGAAATGTTATTCTTTCAATTTAAGTATGAAAAAAAAATCTTTAATATTGACGAATAAACATTGGTGTTGGTCCACCCAAAAGTAAATTTGCTATTCGTCGCATGTATGAAAGACAGATATAAGAAATCCATGTGAAATGCATATGAAAAACAAGTATATGAAAAATTAATTTTTTTACAATTATTTGGTTGACGCATTCAATAAATAAAGTATTTTATCAAAAGAAATATTTTTTTTTTACACAATAAATAAATGTGATTGGAATTTTGTTTTTTTTTCTGAAGTATATCGGTTTAAATGATAAAATACAATAATAATATAATAATGATATGGACCTCACAGAGGACGAGGAGTCGTGAATGGATGAAAAGGAGCTTTGAAGTCGCGGTGTTAAAATAATTGTAAAAACTGTTTAATATTCTGATGATTAATTTATTATAATTATAGAAAAGTGACTGGCGTGAAGGTGCTCTCTGTAGTCTGGCTGAATCACGTCTAAAATGATGCTGATTCGGGCTCCCTTATATATTGGCTACTCCTCCTATCGGTACCTACGTCACCCTCGTGAGATAATTTGGTCTGTCGTGTTTGATTGAAAGGAAATGCCGACTGCCCATACTTTGTCGTCGAGTGGCGATAACTCAACGGATGCTGTTAGTTCATTTATTATTGTAATATTATAACTAATATGCCCAGCATGATATTACATTATCGTTCCCCCTTACCCTCGAGGTCATTGTTGATAGTCATAAAAGTTATGTATCGCCAGGTACATAGCAATAATATCGTTAATAGAAACCCAAACCTAAGACTTAATGTTTAAAGGAATCCATTTCCCGAATGAATATTTTACTATTAATATTTTATAATATTATATAGTATATAGTGAATGTTTATACATGTTTTGATTATTTATTATTTTAAATCATGTTGTCAATAATTGTTTGTATAGTAAAACATTTGATTGTAGATACGATTTAGCTACTGATTGTGTCAATAACCTGTTATTATACTATATATTTAAAATTAATAAAATCTAACAAATGCAATATTATAACCAGAGAAAGTCACTCCTATATCTGCTATAACTATACCTTTATAAGTTCAGTATTATAACTCGTCATTGAGTTGTTGACCATTTTGGGAAATATTTAAATTTGAATTTAATGGCAAATCATTGTATTACGAAAAATGATTCTGATAAGCAGAGACAGTTTTTCAGCCTATATTTCTAAATGATGTTGAACTAATTTTTGACAAAAACAAATCTTATGTATTTTATTATAAATATTATTAAACGGTTTCTTATGATATTATTAGCGCTTATTAACTTATAAATCAACACCGAAGTGTTCACATCACCATCATAGATAGGTGTGAATAGGTAGAGGTAAAAATAGCTTAAAATTAATCAAAATATTTTGAACATTTCAAAGTCTTTTTACGAATACTTTTTTTTGTTTATATATCCAATTTTATTAACAATCAAATTTTATATCCATAAAAAAAATCGTGAATACGTATTTTCGATGTTGTTGACGTATAGTATGGAAATAACTTATGTACGTTTTACTATATCTTCAAGCATTATATTTCTACTAAACAAACAGTGTTTTTAAAAAATCGACATATTCAATTATTTATAAAACGCTTAAAATTGCTCTAAATATTTTGAATAATTATTTGAGTAAAGAAAATGATAATTTAAGTCACAGTAGAATGTTTTCAAGGTAAATATTTATTGAACTACAACAAATTTATCGAGATTGTTTAATGAAAGATACCAACTAGATCCAATTTTCTAGCTAAAAACACTTAGAAAATTAATAATTAGAGCTTATTTAGTGCTCATAAAATAATTTAAATACATACACATATACATGCTTGTAAAACCAATACCTAAATAAATAGCTTTGCTTAGTATCTAAAAAACTAAAAATAATTAATACGCTTATATGGATTAAACAATAAAAATCTTTTTTTTATCTCAGAGCTTATGCCTTTATATAATCATATTATAATAACAATATATTAATATTAATTATTACAATAAAACTTAAATATTGTTATATTTTCTTTACCATTAAATAACTTATTTTTTAAAATTTTAATTTTAAACGAATTTTGGCAATTTTAGAATAATTGAAACTTAAGTTTAAAATATGGGTTCTTCCAGAAGTATAAGATGATATATATCACTCTTATAAAATAGTATTGATAACGTAAGGAAAACTCATCTGTCATCATCATCAAAACGAAGAGGGTCTTGGCTTTACTGAAATGAATAAAATCAACCAACACTCAAAAGCTTGAAAAGATAATGACATTTGAACTACTTTTATATTCACATCAACTAAGAATATATAGACACTCTAAGACAAATATATCAAAGTACTGTTATATTATTTTATTAAGATTTACGTTCATCATGAAAAGAACCAAGTAATATTTCATTAATTACAAGTTACAACTATAAATATTATTGAAAAATAATAATATTATTTTAAATAATAATATTTGTTGTTTTAATTCAAGATAATTATACAAATGTTATTAAAATATACATTAATACATTAACAACTTTAATACTTTTTTCAAATTCTTTGTATTTATCATTTTTACAAATATTAAAAAATGTTTAATTTTAATTCACAACGCTATTCTAAGGCTCTCATTACTTCCATAATTCTAGAAGCAATCTAACATGACGCCAGTATTTTAAAACCAAATTAATCTCCTACATCCTATACATCATATCACCTAATATTTTTTCCTCCTGACGTTACCAAAATATTGGGAAAAAAATCATTCTAAAAATAGTCTACCCAATTCGAATACAAAATAATATTATTCTCAATATACTATTTGATTTTAAATATAAATACTCAAATATATACCGATTTGTCAGTTTTATCGCATCATTCGTTTTAAATTTCAAAACCATTTTAGCCAACTACAACTAAGACTTAAAAATGGATAATAAAAGTTAATGAATTGAAAACGTCTGACACAGCCTTTTCATTACTGCCCCCTGATCTACATCAATAACTGACAAGTAACATCTGAACATTTGAACAGTTAATAAAATATCTTTGTATGTATTTAGATAGATAACTCACATGGATAGCACTCATTAAAACAAAAATAAAATCACTAAATAAAAAAAACACTAAATCATAGTCTTCACCATTTACGTTTCATGTGAAACTCCAAACCATCATCACAACAATATATATAATCTACTTATTATCCTTTTGGTTTCTTGAAAAATTCAATTTTGAGGAGCATCTAAAAACACATATAATAACTTATTGAGTCTTCACCGTAAAAAAATTTCTTAGAATAAATGCCAATTTTAATACAGTAAAACTTGCTCAAGACGCTCTTCAAACGACTAGCTCAAATGAGTGATTTATGCATGTATATTAACAAGTATAGGAAATTTCTAGGAGCCAGCGGATAGAAACGTCTTAAACGGCAAATCGACTTGAGCTGGTTTTATTGTATAATAATTAATAACCAACGCTCCACAGTATGTTGGTAGTCGAACCCTCCACATTCGAACCTCAACATAATGACTATCTTTGGACAAGTATCTAAAATCTATTAACGGTTTCATAAAAACTACATCATCATTCAAATGCTTTCATATCAAATGTATCTTCTCTCGACCTAGCTAAGAAAAAAAATCGTTCAGAGACCTTTTAATTTAATCATTATATATATCTACTCAAAAAAATGGCAAAAAAAACAATACTTCCTAAACCCATATCTAGGAACCTTACTATTAGGTTATTATTAATAATGTATACATATTTTTAAAGAACTTTCAGTGGATATTTTCTTAAACCATGTGAATCTTATGACATTATTTTCTCTGAACAAATTCAATTACTGGATTACTTAATATAGATTGTATAGAGAATAAAAAAAAATTAAAAACTAAAATTTTTCTTTGAAATTTTAATGTACATACTATTTTATAACAATTAATGTTCTATAAATCTTTTTGTGCAAAAAATAGAAATAACATCGTCATGAAAGATTAGAATATGACTTTTTTGTACGTGATAGTACATAGAATACATTATATCAGTATATTATATCGATATATGTTTTTTGGTAAACACATTTTGAGATTCTACATTAGCTTCAAGCGTTTCTTAAAGCATCTAATTTAGATCAGAAATCGGATTTAAAATGAAATGACTATTGTTGAATTTAAAAATTAATACCTACTTCTTAAATTAAAAATTATTATGATGTTTGATCAAATATTTTAACAGTAAACTTATAAATTGTTTTTATATAATTATTTAGTGGGATTTGAATATTTTATAAGTTATTTTGTATTGATTATTTTTTTTTTTTTAATACTGCCTTATGGAGTATAATCACAATTCAAATAATAACTGACAGGATTTCACCTTTTGCCATCATGCTAATGTAAAAATGGATGAGATTTTTAGATATGTATAAAAAGTGGAATATAATTTTTAATGAAAAAATGATAATCGTAGCTTTAAAAAAAATGTTAAAAATAATTTAATGAAAAAATATAATTATGCTTTATATAATATCTAAATATTTGTTAAACTATTATTACAATGATTAGAAACCGACAAAATAAATATTACAATTTTGGCTTCAATTTTTTGTTTTACAATTTGTTGAAAAATGTAAATTTCCAAATATCACCCATTTCAATTATGTATGAAAACAGTTTCCACAGCGCATTTTAAGTTATGTCATTTTTTAGATTTATGTTTTTGTAGATTAAAACCCGTTTTAATGAGATTTATTTAATCGTTCAAAATTTGACTACGTGCATCAGTAAAAAAAAGTGTATATATGTATATAGCAATATTAATTTTAGTACGTTTACAGAATTTAAATATTGAACTATTCGGGAATGAAATATGATTAGTATGTCGAGTTTCGGTATAAAATGTTATTTTTTTTTTTATTGCAATGTTAACATGTGGGATACAGAAAATATTACAAGTTTAAATGCGTCACGACTATGGATCTTGACTAAAAAGTAAATAAAAAAACATGCTAACGACGCCAGACTGCGCACTATAAGGTCGATTCAGAGAAATAGTTTGAAACGTAAACCACCTTAATAATAAATAAATAAATAATGGAAGGTAAAAAAGGTAGACACCGGTTGGCATTATTAAATTCAAAAGTAATAATTTATAACCCCGGAATAAAAAAAACAATTTTTAGGTGAATTCTGTATATTATTATTTTGGACGGAAAAAGTCGAATTTTCCAGAACAGTAATATTACGCCCGTGACAGTCGAGTGCATTCACTTTTCCTAGTCGAATCGTGTTTCGTCGAGGATGTACTAGCGACGCTATACGCGTATACACGTTGACATATTATTATTATCATCATCACCACTATTGAATATCACCTTATTTATTGTGTTTACACTCGCCCCGTAGTTGATAAGCATCTGGACAGCATCCGTGTGGCCGTGCCAAGCGGCCATTAATATTGGACGCATCCCGTACTGAAACATTTTAAACGACCGATTTATTAAATTTCACACGTACAATAAGGTTTTTGATGGAAAACGTTCAATGCTCATAATAATAATATATTAGAGGCAAACACGCTCCGCAGAGTCTTCGCAATATCATCATATAATAGTCTAACGTTTTTTGTAAAATTTAGTATCATACGGCCAATGGTTTAAAATTCACCATTAAAAAGCAGACAGTATATTTTTATAATTTTGTTATAGTAACATTACACAGTTTGCGTGTAAAATGTTAACAAACCCACCAAATGAATGTCGACAAAAATAGCTAACATTGTGCACGATGATAATAAGGGTATCCCTTATAATATTATGATATTAAATTATTATTTTTAAAATTCTCCAATATGGACATAATACAATGGAGATTACATCTGAATCATTAAATTGAATTATAAACGATTAAACTGCTTCATTAGTAGATATCTCCTGCTTAAAATAAATGTGTAATTTTAATAACCCGTAGTTAGTGTACATTTCAGTGAGATATTTAGTATACCGTTAAAGGCGTTTAATATAATTATAATTTATTTGACTAGTATCGCGTGTTTCCAATTTATATTTTATCAATAAAAACACTTATACTTATCTTAAATTAAAATATTAAAAGCTTTTCTCTGTGGAATTTACAATAACCAAAAAAAAAAAAAGGAATTAACGCCAATCTTTTTAGTTTGTTTTATGCTTTAAATTCCAAAATCTAATCTGGTTTACGCTATTTTAATTTTTAATATAATTTTAGAACAAACATAATATATTAATTTAAAATTATTTAAATGTACTATCAGAATTATTTAGTGACAAAAATACAATATTATAAAATAAAAGTATTATAATTTTATAATAATATAACAATATGATTATGGAGCAAAATAAAATTTAAAATATTCAAAACTTAACCGTGTAAAGTTAATTTACATTATTAATTACTTATAAACTATAACAAATAATATCATTCAGAATTTAAATATTATCTATAGATAAATATGTATATAATATTATTAATTACTTTGTCTTTGGCTTCAATATCACATTTCGCGTTTATAAGCATCTCCATAATTTCAGTATTTCCTCTTGAAGATGCCCAGTGAATAGGAGCTCTGCCATACTGAAAGTAAAATAAAATATTATTCATCTATAATAAACATAGATTTCATGTAGCCAGTATTAAAAGAAGATAAGTATAATTTATAATGCAGTATTAATTGCGCTGTAAAAATGTTGTTACTTTTTAATAATTAAACAATACTCTCATACAACCGCTATGGCATTACCATTTAGGGCTCTATAAGAGAACCATTTAAGCTTTCCAAAATATCTGCCTTCATTTAATCCAGTAGGAGCTTCATGGTTTATTTCAAACGAAACCTTAAAATCTGACCTCAAAATCCATTCAATCAATTAAACAGCAGCACATTTTTACAGACATTTATTTGCAAAATTTCAACCAGCTTAATAGTCCCCAAGCTTCAAAAAGGATTACCGAGGACTCACATAATGTCTCAAACGGAACTATAGTAGTACCATGAACTAATCATTTAAATAATTTAAAATTATTAGGTGTTTCAAATGAGTGACCTCCTTTCATATGTTTTTCTTTTGTTTTTCATAACTTAGAATTAATTGGAAACAATTAACTTATTGTAGATTACATGTATGTATTGTAATTTTACAAAAATAAAGTTTATTTTCTGTAAAAAAAAAAAAAATTAAATCCATAATATTGCACAAATATATAGTTATAAATGAATGTATGCATAACCTTCACAGAATAGAAATACGTCATTATCATGTAACAATTAAGCAAATTAATTTTCATACCACTTATTCAAAATAAGTAATTTACATAGTTATATAATATAAAAACAATTTATTAGATTATTAATTGTAATTAGTAATTTCTTAAATGACCCTTCTAGTTTTATTAGTTAAAATAATAATAAAATAAAAGCAAAGAAGAAAATAAAAGATAAAATCATTGCCTATAAAATGAAAACCGGCACATCCATGAAACAGTTTTAAGACCCTAACGCGTCTTTTAAAACCACAAAGGTTTAGGGGAAAATGTCAAATGCTATATAGGTAGTTTACTTTTATCCCAGATTATCCAAGGTAAGTTAGACACTAAAACATATAAGGTTGAATTTTCCCCATCTTTTTATTTTTACTTTATTAAAAATAAGCAGTATGGAAATGAATCCACGACATACTTACATTAAAATAAAAAACCACTTAATGCACGTCATAGAATTTATTTAATACTACTATAATATATAATATATAAAAATAATTTACTAAAAATAGTGTAAAAAAGATTATAATTCAAAATTAATGTTGAAGTGTATTAGTTATTTAATAAATTGTTTATAATTTATAGTTTTTGACAAAAAAAAATGTATGATTATTTTAATTTTTTCATATTATGTGTGTATTTAGTACTAAATTATTTCAACTATCGTCTCATGTATTACCCAGGTAACTTCACCTAGATTATTCATTACCTACTGTTCATTTTTCACTGTCCACAAAATCCATAAATCTGCATTTCAAGCAGAATTTCAAGGTGAAGGATTATAATTATTATGAATAATAATTTATAACTACCGGAAGTTCAAACTTATACTAATGATATTATCATTAGTTAATATTCAAAATAAAATTTCTGTTAGTTAATCGTTTACCTTTGGTGGTGATTGTATATTGATTATTTTGAAACTGTATAATTCTGCATGATTTGATTTCTGCTATTCAAAAAAACAATAAAATGATCCAGGTACCTATCTATTTCAGTTATACAATACTTCCTAATATGTTAACTTGTTCTCAGAATTGAGAAAAAAAAATATTTAATGTATTCTGTTTATTTGTACGAAAAATTCTGTAAATGTCGTGGTTGATAACATATATTCCTATCCTATACAAAATAACGATAAAGGCTCACTCAGTACCTAAGGTATAATAATAAAAAGTTAATTTTTTATATCTACACTAAATATTTCGCTTAATTCCGTACATTTATGAGTTTTGTAAACTCAAACTGCCAGCCCAAATTCGACTAAGACATTTAGTTAAATTTGTTTTTGGTGGTAACGGATGCACTTTGAATACCTATAAAGCAAAACACCTTATTTATATTATACGATTTGTTGTGCATTTGTTTATAGGCAACGACATCCTTTTCCCGTCAGTTTCCGTATTGAGTTTACCGGTTCATTTAGCCTGTGCTCCCAAAACACGTGAACTGTAATTAAACTATTGATTAATGATATATAATATCAAAATAGCTTATGTAGAATATACTATTGCCCCTATTGACTATTACACATTCTTTAAACAATGTTTCTTAGGGATACAAAGAAATTCTAACGTGACGTGATAGTTTAATTATGTTTTGTTTATTTTAACAGTGATTTATTTTGATGTCCATGCCTACCTAATAAGAGAGCATGATAGAGGATTAATGACACGCTTAACTTTTACTTTGAAATACTATAAGCGTATTATTTTACCTTTTAAACTACGAAGTTATTTTAAGCCTTTTGAATTATTAAATAAGTAAATATTATACATCTTTATTTTTAGTTTTTAAGTTAATGTAATTCCAAGTGTTGAGACTAACTTATTGCGCGTTATGTAAATAATAATTGTATTATTTGATTAAGAACTTCAATTAAACTATTGAGAATTGATATGATGAATGAAAAGTTGGTCAAGATAGAGTAGCTCGTCACTCGTCTCACTTCGCTTATTTGGTTAGGTTAATTATAATATACTGTTGTATAATCCATCACATTTAAAGATCAATTCTATAGCAGAACTCAGTTAAATTATCGTTTTTTTTTTTTTTTTATAGTTATTACATTTTCTCACATTTACAGTGTAGTTATAGAATAAATCGAAAAATTATCTCTTCAAAATACTACAATGTTAGAATTTATATTCATTATGATAATTTATACATGACTTATTTAGAGTTTTTTCTCTAAACAAGAAAAAAAGTATTAAATGCAAAAAAAATATTATTAAGAAACTATTAGTACATTAATCGATTCTCAGCTCAAAATTTAAGACGCAATGCTATTAAAATCAATAGTTCCTATTTTTATGATGGATCTATAAAATAATAATACAGTAGTGATTGAAAAACTTTGAGTTTAGGAAACAAATAAAAACGTATATTTTAAAGTTGTTTGAAAGTGGTGGCATATTGTTTTTGGTTTATTAAAATGTTAGTCGCACTTTTATTATTCTTTTACAAGTACAATGAAAATACAATATAAATCTAATATTATAATAATACTGTATAAAAATACTCATACACTCAGATTTTCATTACTTAAAAAATAAAACAGCTATCGGATATTTAGCTCTGAAAAAAAAATGAAAACATTTTAGAAAAATTGTATTAAAAATCGTCATAAATAAAAAGAATACCATATTATTAGATATAAATCATCAAATAATATCGCATATAAAGTACTGAGATACAGTAAATACTATGAATCAAGCAATTAATTATATAATATTAATCTAATCATCATAGCTACTTCGTTTTCTTTTGAAACTTTTTTAATGACATACTACCTCATTTGAACACAATATGCTAATTTTATTTACAACCTGTACATTATACTATGATAATTTATTGTACAGAAGTAAATGAGAATAATTTTGAAAATGATTACGTGAAAATAATACACGAGAGAGGAATCATAGTCCTGTCGTTGGAACAATCCATTGGATATCGACTTTATGCCATGTTATTCTTATCTTCAGCATTGGATCAAACATATCTATTTTACATAATATATGGGTTATTATCTCGTTTGAGTAAAATACGATAAGCACAAATATTCCACGATAACCGATTGAAAATGTAATATAAAATATTTATATTATTCAACTTTTTTGACCATGCAATATATATTGTAATGCTAGTGGTGGATACCAGACATACATATTATTATCTTAACCGCTACTGAATCTTATTAATTTAAAACGTGTTCCGCATATGTATTCCATATAATTTTATACACGAGTCGTGTACAAAGAATGTTTAGGAATATTATTACGAATGTTGCAATAACAAATTACCTGCCAAAATAATAATATTCTTGTAATATCCTCATTACAGACGACGCGTCTGATTGGGTGCTATAATATTATTTAACGTTGTTTTTTTTTTTTTTGGAAGTAGCAGAGTGAAGGCATTTTAATAGCTGTCAGTAAATAGCAGCCGCTTTTCTAGAAAATTGGAATCGGATGAGATAGAAAAGTGATCTGAATGCGTCAGATTGGATTCAGTGTTAGTGTAGCTGGTTTTTTATTTTATACATAACAGAAAAGTCCAAAGAGAAATTCTGGCTAAATCAGCGTAGTAGGATGTACTATAATGTTAATCATTTAATATGTGTCTAGGTATCTAGTGGTTCAGCGCAGATACGAGTATCTCTATTGCTTTGAGTGTTCGGCGAGTGAATGGTTGATCGGGTCGGGTGAAAAGGAAGAAACGGGCGCACAAAAACGTAAACGGACAGTGAAGTAGCGAAATTGCCTATTCAAGACGCCGTGTCATCATAAATGTTTTATGGTAATTCATAAAAAAAAACCACACGTTTTGTGAAAGGTATTTCGATACAGTTACCAGTAGGTACAAAAAATGAATAAGACACGTCAAATGCGTTCACAATTATTCATGGGAATACGTGGTTTTCTTTTTTAAGTTTATTGACAAAATAATGTGTACAAGCCCATGTGACTTTAAAAATATAATAATCGATATCTATTCTAAAGGTCAAGGATGTTTTGGAAATATTGTTTATCAAATAATTTAGATAAATGAAGCTGGTGGCTTAATTATTATTGTAGCTGATATTATTTATATAGATAAATGGGTTACAATTGTATATTTATCACCAACCATTTATTATAAATGACGGCCAATGACATATTATAATATGTATATCTATTGAAAAAAAAAACATTCTATATTATACCTGCAAGTGAAAAATGTATATATAGATCGTTTTTCTTTTCTTTTTTTTATTGTTTTATTTCACTTTGACAGCTCGGCCATTGGTACTATATTTACATTAATATCACAAGCTAATATACATTAAACCAAATTGAATATTTAAACCCAAAACACGATTTTATAATATTGTATTCTTCTGTTCGGTCCAAACATTTAGATTGAATTCATGACGTTTGGAATATCGACGGTTCTTTTTTTGTCTTGTCCGAGACTTGTATAATATAATAATATTACGCATGCTAGACGGTAGTAGTAGATATTGTTTTAGTTATTTTGACGGAAGTATTTTCGAAATCGAAGGTTTTAAAAATGCCGGATTTGTGTCAAATTTGATTTTCTTTTCACCTGGTTTTAATTTCAGTTTTCTTATCTCGACACATGCACATTGTATAATATGTTATATAATAGCCACTCATATTCGACACTTTCGTTTTAATTATTTTAGAACTATATTTTTATCATAGTTTACAGTTTATTCTATGTAAAATTCGTTTTACAGATATGGTGTTGTCGTGTTCCAAGTATTTTTTTCCTGCACGCCACACCATTATAAGCAGAATTGAGCAGAAATTAGATAAAAATAACATGATCTTTAACTTAGCTAAACAAATAAAGAAATTGTACACTGATTATCATACATTAATTTGGATAAATAAAATCAAGTTATTCTCTAATTATTTCTCATTTCGAGATTAATATTTTAATGCTTTTCATCTTATGAAACATTTTACGATGAATTTTGTATTTCCTTGAATTAAGTCCTATTAGTTACAAGTTGGTCCTTATTACACCCTATCTTAATAAAACAACTTATACATTGTTGCCAATAAAAAAAATGTACAATTTACTATTGAAGAAAATGTAGTGTTATTAATTTTTTTACTCGTGCAGCGTATTGTGTATACAAATAAGTACTAAATACGAATTATACTATCATATAAAAATACAAAAGACATGGACGAAACGAAGTAATAATTTTCCGGTCTATTTATATTAATACAAGAATGTAAATAATACAATTACATAAATGCGTGCACACATTCATGTCAAGTCGTTGTTTACTAAAAAAAAAAATATTTTTTTTCATGCATATATCTAGATAAAATTAATTTATTATACATTTAAATATTAACTGTATTATTTAACAGTATTTAAATAAATTTAGATATTTTTTTTTATCTATAATAAACATGTTTTTCTATCTGTACTCGAGAAAATAATATAATTGCCTAAAGGCTAAAATTGATAGTTTTTGATAATTATACTTGTTTTGTATAACACAATGTTCCTCTTAAATTGTATTATTTAAAAAATAGTTATAGTTTGCGTTGTTATTATTAAAATATAATATTATGGTTTCGCAGTTCGTATAAGCATAGTGGTAATTTGTTGTAATAAATAAATTATTTTTAAACATCGATTTTTTTCATGGTGGTAATAGCTAGGACATTATTAGGATTATGTATCATAGTATTTTGTATTATGTTATTGATTATTATTAATACCCACTCATTCCACTTTATATACAGAAGGGTCTTCGAATATTCTTCGGGGAGTTCTTAATAGTTGTCTAGCATATGCTTTTAAGATACATAATATTAAATAGTTTGTGTATAGTTTGTTCATTGAACAGTACGCTAATATTTATATTGATTTTGTCTGAGTCGGCCCGTGGTGATCTAATACTGTATACTCAACTATTATTTGAAATTATAGGTTTATCTTTCTTTCGCCGCTTGTTTTTTTAGCCATGAATAGAATAACAAAGCTAACTTTTCGCTAACAATTATTGTTTTATTATTACTGTACTCGTACATGATAATTTCATATACTCCCATAAGGCCATATGGATTATATCAAATGCATTTTTATCTGTTATGTATAAAATAATAAATAAAGTTTATAAATTATTGTTTTTTTTTTTTTTTTTTTTTTTTATTGGGAAGAATGCGTATGTCAAAAGTCAGAATAAATCGTAATAAATTGTTGTTGAATCGAATGAAGTAACTGCGATTAAATGTTTTGTCTGATGATCAAATAGCTTGCGTTTATAAAGAATCGTGAACGCTTAAATTCTATAAAATCTTGATAGGTGTTAAAAAAAGTAATGAATAACAGTGTAAACAAAATTAATAACTAGTTTGTGTTTAACTCCCGACCGAGCAACACGTGTGTCGCTTTATCGCGTCTGTATTTTTATCTTCCGATAGAAGACAACACAGCACGGGACTTAATTGGTAATATGATTATTTTTTCTATAATTAATAAACTGTTTATCACAAAATAAAATTTTATTATAGGCACTATAACGGCGATTACTCATTATAAGTACTAACCGTTAAATACACAGCATTGCAATATACAAAAAGAAAAACGTCGAAGTACGAACAATTTTCAATAATTCTACCTCTTTCCGACTAG
>JACXSJ010002325.1:0-48496 GCA_014851325.1 Pentalonia nigronervosa | reverse complement strand
ACACTTTTATCGTCCGTCCACGTCGTAACAGATAATATTGGTATGGACGACGACGATGATATGCCGTATGCCCGGTACCCGTCTTTAATAAACACTTAAGTGCCGGGCTGCAATTGCGTCATTTCGTGGACCAGACGTGTTTAAGGGACCTTTAGCTTGCAATTGATTCGTTAAATATTTAGTGATTGTTCGTGCAAGCCGGCATAGGTATATAACAAATGATAATTAATTGGTACGATGTGTATTATACAATGAATTTTGTACACGAGAAGTCGGATTTGATCTGATTCATTTTCGGTTATTAAAAATTACCACAATCGTTGATGTGGTGACCACTTGGTGATAGACGATAGTAATTACTAATTAGTAACCGACGATTTCTAAGCGTCGTTTGGGGTAATTATAATAATAATCTTGGTAGTAAAATACTCAACACGTATTATCTTAAATACTAAACAGGTGCTTCCATCTGCTGTTGGGCATAGGCAACAAGAGTAGTTTTAACTATTGTCCGGCAAGGCGGCGCCGTCTAATATACACAAAAAAAAAAAAAATCAATAATAATTAAATTAGACTATAAATTTGTGACGAACAGAATTGGGTGAAACTTTTTTATATTATATTACATTATTTAATTATATTCTGCGGATACCTACGTGCGATAGTGATTTCTTGTCGAATTTGCACTCGTAAAATATTTTATACATTCCAACATAAAATAAAATTAAAGTTGTGTTAAAATCATTTTATTGTTAATATTTTGATTAGATTAGGTAAGGTAATATTCGAAAATAGGGGTATTATTTTCCAATCATTTTTTCTTTAAGCGCGTTCTTTAAACACGTTATACACAATTTTTATAAACAGTAGAAATAATAACTTAAGAGAAAAACCAATAGGTAATAGTTCGTGAGAAAGGTATAATGATGCCTGCAGATCATCAGACGGATGAATTGGGAGTCTATATACTAAGACGAGACCAGCTGAAGGTGCAGCTGACCTAGTTCCAAACATACATTAAGGACTTAATAGTAGATAAAAATATAATGCAGTTAAAGTTACGCCTGGACAAAATAAAAAAACTTTGGACAGCGTTTGATATGATTCAAAATAATATTGAAATAAAAGATTTGAACTACAGAGATACGTTTGTGTTTTGACTTGGTGGCAAAGGCATAAACAGTTGTGCAAGGTTGAACCTTGGTTAATAATGCAAACAGGTCGAATATCACAGTCATACGCAAGAAGGTGACCCTGTGATAAGAATGAAGCCGTCAGAATTACCCACATTCTCGGGAAAGTTTGAAGAGTGATCGACATTAGGGGCCTTTAGACGAAGGGTTTTTCGTGCGCGATTGGAATATGAAACTCCAATCACGCGCCAAAGAATGCATGTATAAACATGAACAAACATGCGTGACTCTCATGAAGGAATTTCCTGCATAGTTATCGCGCGTACCAGTACTTTACTGTCGTCTTTCCACGCACAGTGTTTTCGTTGACGATTTATCCACCAGTTTCCGTTTTTTACAACTAAAAACATGAGTGATTCAAGATACTTATCAAAAGAATTTATAAGTGACTTTTTAGAGAAATATCGTGATTTTCCATGTTTATGGAAAATCAAATCAAAAGAGTACACAAATAAAAACCTAAAAAACAAAGCCTACGACGAATTGGTTGATTTATGTAAAACCGTTTATCCGGACGCAAATAGATATTTCGTGGTTAAAAAAATACAGAGTTTCAGAGGATCTTTCCGAAAAGAACTTAAAAAACTGGAAGATTCCAAAAGAATTGGAAGGTCTGCTGATGAAGTGCATATTCCGACGTTATGGTATTATCACCTTTTGGAATTCACCGTCGATCAAGAACTTCCTACAGGAAGTATAAGTAACATAAATAGCGAAGATCAGTTATATATATTAGATAAAAATACAGACGAGGTAAAACATTTTAATCAACTGTTATAATTAATTATTATTATACTTTTAATATAATTCAAAATAATAATAATAATAGTAAAATAATTAAGTTTTAATTAAGTATTTTGTTTCTCTATTTTAGGTCCAATAAGTTCAAGCAATAACTTGAAATCCTGTGAATCCATCCGCAAGTAATTTCTATAATCATCTGGATTATTCTCTTCAAGTTCACGAAGTAGTTGAATATCACTAAAATTTCGATTTAGCTTCCAATCCTTCACCCATTTTGATCTTTTTTTCCTTTTTTTTTTTTTGTAGTAACATGTGCATAGCCGCACATGCAATAGTTTTTTTTTTCAGTTTATACATAATTAATACAAAATTTATACAAAATTTATAAATTATTTAAGTTATATAAGTTAACACAACAACAACACGGTCAAGATCGTAATGAAAACTGTTGGAGTGTTGGGTTTTGCAAAACTCCACGCGCCATGACAATCACGCGGGAATGGAGACGGTTATTGCCTTTACATGGACACGCTTTCTTGTGAAGTTCAACACAAAGGGAAAGAACGCAGGACTGGCGCGTGTCACCTATTTTCAAGCACATTCTTGGCGCGTCACGCGCTAGTCCTTCGAGATTCACTGCCCGCGCGGCGTGCCAATCCAATCGCGCACGAAAAACCCTTCGTCTATAGGCCCCTATTTAAGGATTTATTTTTATCCCTGGTGCATTTAAATTTAACAATATATAGTAGATGTACGAAAATGTGTGTATTTACATATATATTTGTGTGGGGACGTATTAGCTCTAACACAGAAGTTGCAACTACAGCTGACGATTACTCGGTTGCATGGAATGCCGTCGTAGAGCTGTATAATAATAAGCGTATTCTAATACAACCGTATACAAAAAATATATATGAACCAGAACCTATGCAAAAAGAATCAAGTGTTATCGTTTAAAAAAGTTTACGACTGACTAAAATATGAATATGAAAGCTCTAAATGCGTTAGGTCATGATTCGTATGTTTGTGGGGTGCACTACTATTACATGTGATTTGGTAAAGTTAGATTACAATACAATACGCAATTGGGAATCTGTTGCGACGTAATATACATTACAAGCAATAAAGGAGTTGATAACATTTTTAAATAAACGGTGTCAAATACTAGAGGTGATTGATAGCTCAAAAATTTAGTGAATACGTCGAATATGACAAATTATACACAGTCCAGGCAAAATTATCGCAATCAAAATGACAAAAACGTACAATTCAGTAATAATAAAAAAATTAACGCAACTAATCGTTTAACGTGTTATTTTTGTAAGCAACCGAATCTTATTTACAAGTATCAAAAGTTTATTGCACTCAATGCAAATGACAGGGCACTCGAGGTTGATGAATTAAGCATGTGTCGCAATTGTCTTGGTATGGGCCATATGGATGTAAAATTATGCAAGTCAAAAAGAGTATGTTCCAAATGTGAAAAAAAATGCATAATGCACTATCGCATGCTGACATATACAACATGATGTACAAAATGCGTCTATGTCGAATGTGTTTAACGAAGAATTGGTGGTTAGTCATGCCGCCCGTGTACAAGCGCGTGCACAAATCCTATTAACGACCTCTGAAGTACGTATAGTTAATGTCCATGGTGAGTTAGTTATATGCGGGGCGTTATTAGATAATGGCTCATAAATAAATATTTTGACCGAGGCAATGTCAGAACGATTAAGTCTTACGCGAACAAAAATTATAAATCGATATTCGGTATCAATGAGGTCGTCAGCCGTAATAGTTATTCCACTACCACGGATATGCTGGTACTACCAAGAATTCCCTACCAGCAATATCGATACAGAAAAAATGTTCATACCCAAGGATATAAAATTAGCGGATTCCAGGTTTTTTAAACCAGAAATAATAGATTTATTAATTGGGGCGGACTCATATTGGGAAATAATATGAGCAAAAAATTGCAGGCTTCACACGAGGGGTCCGTACTTACAGCAAACAATGTTTGGCTGGATTATTGTAGGAATGAAGGTACAGCAAGGTATTTTATCTAATATTGCGCGTCTGTTTGATCCACTCCGATTACTCGGGCCTATCATCATAACAGCTAAAATCTTAATGCAACAATTATGAAAATCAAAAATAAATTAGGATGATGAATTATCAGAAGAAATGAAACTAAAATGGAAAAAATAGTAAAACAATTTAGATCAGTGTAATAACCTTAGTATACCACGGTGGTACGGTGGTTGTAATGCGATGAAGCAGTAAATATATATATGGATTTGCCGACGTGTCATGTAAAGCATACGGGGCGTGTTTTCCAGGCGTATATCACTTGTATATATTTATTTATTATCATTATTATTTATTATTTAATAACTATTTATATTGTATAAAATTTTTTTTGTTTTTTTATGTTTATATTATATTTTGAAACTATGTTTTAACTTTTTAAGGTGAGCTCACGTTACGACGTGAACAACTATATTTATATATTACACTAATTACTATTATTGATAAAACTTGTATCTTATCGATCTTTATTAATATTATGTGATGGATTCGATTATGCATCGTGCGTGTGTTAAAATCAGTCTTAATTGGACCAGCTATCGGTTCCACACTCGGGAAATACAATTAAATCAAGTATACAGTCCATAATAAAATAAAATTAAAGCTTTGTTAAAATCATTTTTTCGTTAATACATCTAATATTGAAATACACGGTATAATAATAAATCTTATTAAGATGTTTTTTTTCCGAATAATAGATATACAATACAATTTATAATAGATAAATAATATTTTTAATTTTTAATTTTCCAATTTTTGTTTTTTGTCTATTAAAATAAAGTATTTAGATAGGTTTAAATCTAATAAATAATTAAAATTTCATCCAGAGAAGATAAATGTAACTGAGTTAAAGAAAATCTAGTTAAGATAAAAGATAATCAGTTTATTTCTAAATAACTTTTCTGAATATATCTAGTACGTATATTTCCCAACTCTGCTGTTTTGTGTTGTCTTTTAATTCTTATTTTACTTAAGTTTTCGAAAACAGACACTCATAAACGATAAACAAACCTATTATTACTTTTAAACACTATCATTATCAAAATATGGTAAAGCACTATTGGATCTTCATGGTTTGTAAACACTGTGTATAATCAAAGTTTTAATTAATATCTTAATAATATTATCTTAGTTCATGGTATCTACAAATGCGAACTCCGATCACTTATCAATATTATTAATAATTTAACACAAAAGCCATTAAACTTTGTTTATATATTTATAAAATGAGTAAAAAAAACATATTATATTTTTGTGTAAAGATATTATTAGTGTATAAAAAAGATAATTTGAGAGTTTATAAATTACAATATATTTAATATAAGTGTAAAATGAACAAATAAAATGAGAATATAAGATAAATAAATTTAACGATGCATTCAAATCATCACTTGAGAACTCTAAACAGTAAAAGTGCTACCAAAGTAAAATCAAAAATAAAAGGAACAAAATAATAAATATTAAAAATATTACATTAGGCAAGTAATTCTTATCATTATTAAAATTATACTTGCAATAACTACAGTAAAAAACTAATTAATATATAATATGTATATTATCAATCATAATAATTAATAAGTTATCATTAATTCATAATTGTATAGGTAGTATTCTTGTTGAATAAGTGTAGATATGCTAATTTTTGTATGATTGTACGTATCATATTACGTTTTATCACTAATTTTTTATTTAAAAATATAGAATTCCATAATGGTAATGAGTACAAATGAAAAAGGTGACTTTTTATGTGAAACAATATTTGTGAAGAAAATAACTTTATAAAATATACTAATTTCTTGCAGGTGTAATCGGAAGCGTTATAGTCTAATAAAGTCCTATAGACAAAATTAGGTTAAAATATTAAGATCTGGAGCCATAAGCGAAATTTGGGAGAAGGGGCTAAGCCCTCCCCTAAAAAAAAATATCAATCGTAGCCGCTCCAAAATAATTTGTATTTATCTATCCCTAGTGGCATAGACACACATGCAAATTATAATAGCTCTTCCCCCCCCCCCACAAACTTAAACTCAAATTGTACCTATGCCTGGAACACACTCGACTTCTTTGCGATGTTTCATTTTTACTATTTTCGATTTAGTCGTTTCAGAGAAATGCAAATGTAACAGCGTATTCTTTCGAGTTTAGGACATTATGTTTATATTATGTAATAATACACTAATTACGATTTTTTTTTTTTTTGGGGGGGGGGGTACTTTGCGTTTGAAACCAGAGATTGGTACTTAACGTTTTTATCTCAATTCAGTCTCATGTAAAAAAAAAAATAATTTTTACTTCCTACATGAATTTAGAAGGAAATTCGAGAATGCGCGACTGTATACATAGATAAAGCATAATGTATGTATACTATATATTATATTTATAGCTTAAGCATTGACCGAAAGAACTGACTCTGTATTCCCTTTGATTATAATACACGGTGGTAACCCTCTAGAAATCGTTTCTATCCAACACATGAATAATATATTGATTTCTTCGTTATTTTTTGGAGTCGTTCTGAAAAAGTTTTTTTTTTTAATCAATCTTTTTCATAAAAATAAACTATTCTGTACTTACAAGATAATAAGATCAGAATTAAATGAATGCAACTCAATTAAATCTCTTAAAAACAACGTTTCAGCAATATATTCTTTTTGTAAATTGGAATCATCAAATTGATTCTCTGGAAAATAAATTCAAATTATTAAAATAAGTATTTTTTTTTCTTTTTTAATAAATTATTATTTAATTATATAAATCACCTGAATGATAAATTAGCTTAAGTTTAACATACAACATTTTTTTTTCTGTTATTTGTTAATACATAGATCGTAGGATAGAGTTTTGTAGTAATTTTACTTTTAAGCATTGGTGTATATATTCATATGTATAGATAATTAACGTATAGCAAAGTTTTATGTTACCTTTGGAAGCTGCGCGTTCCAATAAAGAATTGAAATATGTCATCGTTGTAGGACCAGTGGTGTTTGCTAAAATGATATCGATGTAGTCGAAATCAATTCGATACAGTGATAGCAATTGTTTTAATCTAACAAAATATATATATATTTATACATTTATATATATATATATATATACGACAAAATGTTAAATTTTATATTATTATTTTTTGGTATTTTTAGGTAGATATAACTATAGCGGATAATTATCCAACAGCTTGCATTGTTATTACTTGTAAAAAAATTATTACATATTAAAAAATTTATACCTTAAGTTGTGTTATACAAATTTGTATTAACTATTACAAGTAATTCTATCACCACGATATTTACTAGTTTAACCTATTCGTGAAAGACCCGACAGGCTTCTACAAACTTTTAAGTATTAAAAATGACTTCTCTAATCTATTAGATTTACACATAAATTAGGCATTTCAAAACAGTTTTTTTATTCATTGTTTATGATACATAAACATAAAATAAATATTGGAAAAATAGAAATTATCCTTCAATATCTGGTCTACCCAAGACTCATTTGGCTCCAACACTATTCCGGATAATGTTCCTAGAAAACTTAATAGAAAGTGGTGCAGAGATTAAAATTTTAATTAATTAGTCATTCCAGGAAAAAAATGAAATCTATATACCTAGATAAGTCTCATTTTATAAAGTATCATTATATGGGTGGATAATTTTTGTGCAATGTAAGTATATCTGCAATTATTATCAAGTTACCAGAGTACCGGAGGGTGCATAATATTTAAATACTATTATTATTTATTACTAATTCAATATTTATAAATTAATATATTTTATGAAAAAAATATGGTTTTTACTTATATTTTTCTTCGGACAAACACTCAACTTTGTTTGTTACTCCAAAAATTCGAAATTTACAATTTTTCCACGTAATACTATGTTTTAATATACATGCGATGATTAACGATAAACCTAAATAAAATATGTAAAAGATTTTATTATTTCAAATAATTTGTATAGCTAGGTATGCAAGATAATTTACATTAAACAGAAGTACTTATTTAATATACAAACCTCCATCGTTGTACAACCACCACACATCTACTGTCCCATGATTTCGTTTCTTCTTATCGAATAAAAATTCCTTGTTCTTTATTTTTACAAAGCAATCAGCCACTCTGCAATTGTTTTACGATATTATATGCTAATCATGCTAAAATTAATAAGTTTGGAAAATCTGCCAATGCGTAATCGTGTTAAACTCTCGATTTTATAATATATTTTTAACAATAAATTTTAATTTCATAAAAAAAAAATTTAAAATAAATGTCTGATTATATTCCTAATTATGTATAGAAACATGAATATATAAAATATTTTTATTTGTTTATAATTTACAGGATATTTTCAAAATTATTTAAGTAAGTATTCAATATTTTAGTATGAATATTTATGAATATATTTTAGTAAGTATTTTTTTAAATATTATATCTAGGATGATATTTTATTATTAAATTCTTTTAAAAAACAAACACTGTACATTTAATCCATTCCATGTTAATTTAAATTTTTACCGTTATATGAGTACCTATACTTTTCGTTTTTAGAGTTATCAATTTTAATAATAAATAAATTGTAAATATTGATATTGGTAACCACGACAACGTATCGATCGGATAGTCAGACATACAAACGGACTGATACACCAGGGACATAAAATGTTTAAAGTTATAATTGAAAATCTAAATAACTAATACAATTTTAAAATAAACAATAGTTTAAGTTATTCATACTTTTGTTGGTTTCTACTATTTTGATTTGATTGCGTTTTGTACGGAATTTCTTCATTTTTGTCTAAGTCTTTAAAATCTTGAATTAATAAATTCTGATCATCATAACTCTCGGTTGATGACACACGAACCATGATTGTTGACATGTCATTCATATTTGCCACACTAATAAGGAAATAATATACATTATAACATATATTTTAAGTGTCTGATATTTTAATATAAAATATTTAAAATTATACTTACTTGAAAATATTTAAATAAGTTTGAAGATCTTGATACGAGCAATTTAGCCAATCGGACTTGTATCCAACCATTACTATATTTGGTCTCAATTGTCCATGTCCACAGCTATATACCATATGAGTTGCTAAATCCAATCCGATGTTATCAATGACAACATATAAGGATTTGATTCCAGAGTTTCTTAACCATTGAATTCCTTTTTCAAGGTATATTTTCTTTTGTCTCGGTGTATGCGATATCTTTTTAAAAATGTATTCATCATTTCAATATATAAAACTGTTACACATTTTATAATTTTTTGTTATAGCCAACCTTTTCAATATTGACACACATTTGTACACCATTATTCTTAGTAATCAAATGAGCTAAAGAAACTAACTTTTTTCTTGACTCAGGATTTCCAGAAAACACAATTAAATTAGGTAAATAGTTTTTGACATGGTATTGAATAGTATTAGCCTTGTACACGTTTCTTATAACTGTTTTTATTTGTTGTGTTTGCTTAGAAGATCCCCAATTTATCACTTTATTTAAATATAATTTTTTATAATAGAAATATTAATTAGTTAATTACATAGGTTCATTATAATATAAGCAATTTAACAAACCTTCAGTTTTTCTACTGGCAATTATGTATAAAACACATACAGCACAACCAACAATTGCTGACATTTTTTTATCAATAAATATCATTACTAAAACACAGATAATAGCTGCAGCAAGACTTAACCATTTGTTATAAAACTAAAAACATAATTAATTAATATTTTATATATGAAGTATAAGTTAAGATAGTTGTTAACCTTAATTTTTTACAACTATATACTGAATTTTTGTCTAGTCTCTCCTCAATACATCTTGCCTGAACAATCCGTCACATGATTCTGTTACTTCAAGTATTAAACTTAATAGTTACTTCAAAATTCTAACATTGAATTAGCATTATCAAAATTCTTATCCGACCTAATATAAATTATTAAATCTATTCTCACCAGTCACCACTGTATTTAATAGTTTAATACTCAAATTATTTTATAGTTAATAATAACCATCTTATGCAATATTGTCATTAATTTATTTTTTTATCCTATTATTTATTCTGTATAATTATAATCTGTAATTTATTGAGCTATATAATAATATCTTGTAGGATCTTATAAAAGATAATATATATATATATATTTAATATACTAATGAGTAGGTACCTTATATGTTGGCCTCCAACCTAAAGGTTTATAATATGCAACATGAAATGTACATAAATTTAACATTGCGTATGCAGATAAATAAATAGTTGATATCAATGAGGCAATATCGTTTAATTCACCTGAAACAATACATATTAAAAAAAATGAATTAACGATCATATTTTATTTTGCAAATTCAAACAAATTATTATTACTTTTTATATTATGTTGATGAAAATAAAGTCTAACTTCTTAGAAAAATTGTATTATTCAAACTTTTAGAAGCAAAAAATATAAGTAAATTATTTTTGTTAGATACAGATAATTAGATTAAATTCACTTCATAATATGTTGTAATTTACATTGAGACATAAATAATTTATTTTATACTACCTACAATCTATTAATTATTATATATTACTAGCTGATCCCGTACACATCGTTGCCCATTAAAAAAATTAATAATGCCAACTCTATATGAATAATATGTTTTATTGTATAATATAACGATTAAAATATACTAAGTAATATCGTTACAACAATATTCAATTTATTTTGGATCATTTTATATTTTTTATCGAGAAAAGTCTAGCTATCCCACCCGGCGTTGCCCGAGCCAAAGATTAAGTTAAAAATAACCTCAAGTTATTTACATGCAACTAAGTAAGCTAGGAGGAAATCTAACCGCGTCGGATCGTGGAAAATATGCGAGCAGTATATTATCAGGTAGACAATCCACCTATGATGGATTGAAGACCCCACGAGGAGCTTAAGTAAATAAAATCAGAATATAGGCACATGAAAATATCACAACGGTGGTCTATGCTAAAGATTTGTTTTTTTTTTTATACATTTATATGCAAAAATGTGTGTATACATATATTCTTATTAATTATAATAGTTATAAAATATGTAATCATTGACAACCTTATAAATAAACAGACCATGGTTACCAATAGCAACCATTTATAAACAAATTTTCCATCATAAATTTCAAAATCCCTATATGAGCATCTCCCAATTAGACTGCTACCTTTTTAAATTAGCCTATCTTCTTCCCAGTTGTCTAATTTATCTCTGTCCCAAATTTAATCGCAATCGGTTGAACGGTTTGAGAATGCATAAAGAACAGATATTAATTTATATTTAATTATATATATTAATAACTAATTATTTACTAACTTTATCGGACTAATATAGGTTAATATATAGACTATGACATTCACAAATAATGTGGATTTCTATAGGTAAAAGAATTTTCAAAATCGGTTCAGTAGATCCAGAGATTACCCCTTACAACCTCATAAATTTTACCTCTTTATAATAATAATAATTATTATATATTATAAGCAATAAAAAATATCAAGCAATATTAAATCTTGTATAATAATTTAATATAGTAAATTAAAATTTGAAAACCAAAAAAATGTTATTCAAACATCGAGTTTTAATTTAATTAAGCTGTAAGATATAAAAATAAATGTTAAGGTTTAAAATATTATATTAGACTTAATAATATATACGTTGGCAATGATATAAATTGCAATACAGTTACCATCATATTATATTAGTAATACGGAGTGATTCAAAATGTATGTTACGGTCAATTTATTGATTCAAAATAGAGAAAAATGTATGATACGAAAGTTTTTTAATTTAGAAATATCTTAAGTGATTTGTAGATTTTATAATTTTTTACAATATTTTAGAGGGATTTTTGGTGGTCAACTTTATAGAAATTTATAAAAACTTTAAATATCTTTCAAACATAGAATTCTGCATTAATTAGTGTTGTCCAAGCACTAAAATATATTAAAAAAATATCTTCATATTATGTTTGCAAAGAAGTATAGGTTTCCATTTAAGTTTCTAAAATTGACCACCTAAAACCTCCCTAATATATTGTAAAAAATTATAAAATGTACAAATCATTTTAGATGTTTCTAAATTAAAACACTTTCGTACTATAAATTTTTCTGTATTTTGAATATTTATGAGATAAAACGGAAAACAATTTTGAATCATTCTGTATACACTATATTGTGTAATGTGTGTAAAGTATTTAATTAACTAAGTATCTAATTATTATCTAATGTTTAATAAATTATTTTTTTAAAATAATTTATTTTATAGTATTTTAGGTATTCTAAAATTTAATATAATATGTAACAGTTACAGAGGTGTATAAATCGTAAGGGGTAAAGGTATAATATCGGTACAGAATTTTAATGTCTTATAGTTTTAAACTCTAGTCATTTATTTGTATTAAATATTTTTTTTTTTCTAGAACCAATAAAATATTTGTAGACATTTTATTTTTTATGTATTAATTAATAGGCAATAAGTAATAATACTAGGTACTTATTCCTTGTTTGTTATTAATATTATATTAATACTTTAATAGAAATATAGGATCTATTTAAATTTGATAAAACACTAGTTTCTTTTGAAATTTAATCAATAATCATTAATGATCACTAAAAATTAAAAATTGACTTAAATAAAATGTAATAACGTAGTTATTATGTAAACTATCCTTGAATACCTATAATAAGTAATATCGATGATATAATCATGGCAAAAGCGTGTGCACGATAAGGTTCTTTATTTTTCCCATAGCCTTTTGCTAAATATTTAAGAAGTGGATAAACATCATCTTGTCCCATTCTTTGTAACAATTTTGGAACGGATATTAATGCGGTTAAAGCAGTACTAATAGTAGCTCCAAAACAACCGAAGTATATAGTAATCGGCCACAACGAAATTGACTGCATCAGCTAAAATCATTTAAAAAAAAAATGTTAATTTACATTTATAATAGATATGTACATTAATTATATTTATAATTAACATTTATGTCATTGTATAATCCTTTGGTGCAATTTCTAAACGAACAATTTGAAAAAAATCCATCTTGAAATTCGGTTTCATTACCGCTTGCTTCTCTCAATTGAACCGCTCCAGGTACTACTATTAATACAATATACGAAATTATAGTAATAAGAATCGATAATAATGTTCCTTTTGGTATTGAAGCACTAGGGTCCTAAAAAAAATATCAAGTTTATGATTATTTGTCGAATTAATATTGTTCTTGTGTACTTTAAGATCTCCCGATATATTTGCTCCAGCTTGTATACCAGTTACAGATGGAAAAAAAACTGAGAAAATTGAAAAAAAAGACTGCTGAACGTTATTTTCAATCCTATAGTCTGGATACCAGTTTTGTTTGAAGGTTGTCACTGGAATGTAATGTGAATTCATTTTAATTGCAAATAATTATTAATAATTAGTAGGGCAGAGAAGTTATAGGAGGTAAAATTGGAAAAATATGCACATAAAAAATTGAAAATATGCATTCAAATTCATTAAATATGCAATATAATTGCACAAAAAAATTAAATTATAATTTAGTAAAATTAAAAAATTAGATATAAAAGAAATTTAAAAATCATTACGTTGCACAATTAATTTTATTTTAAATATTTTCTACGTCGAATGATCGCCAATTGTCAGCCAGTGTGGTTTTGTACCTTGAAAAACTTCTTTCGACGTCTGTTGATATTACTGGTGCATATTTATAAAATGTTAAATCATTCCCCGTTAGGTGTTCTGGTAAACCATCCATCGATAAACTTTCTCCATTCAATATTTTTAAAATTTTTAATATTATTGCAAACCCATAATTTTTTTCTAAAACTTGATTAAATTTTATTTCTACTTTCATTCCAACGTCACCCGCAACTTCGTTCAATTTATTTTTTGTGAACATTACTGTTGTTACTGAATCAGTTAACTCCTTGTGATTCTAATTTAGTTATGGTTGATGGTCAAAACCGATAATTTGAATGTATAAAAGTTAAATTTGGTTCCATTGAAATTTCATTTAGAAGGGCTTGAGATTCTTTTATAGATACAGCATCGTTAGAATCAAAATGTTGCATAACATCTCGTACTTGCTTAAAATATTGGCAGTAATAAGAAGTAGCTTCAATCCAAGAACCTCAACGTGTAAGTACAGGTTCGGGAGGAAGAGGGACTCCGGGAGCTTCTGTCTTAAAAAATAAAACACGCGAAGGTGCTTTTAAAAATACTTGCTTTCCTTTTGCTACTAATTTATCAACTCTAAGAAAATGACTCCGAATATTTTCTGCCAATCTATGTAATCCGTGTGCTATACAAGTAATATAGATCATCTTGGAGTACAAAGCCTTGATAGTTGTACCTGCTTTCTTCGTGTATGGCGCAGCATCGCTTAAAAATAGGAAGATGTCGTCATGACGAACACCGTCGGGCCACAGGAGAAACATTGAGCTGTCAAAAAGTTTGGTTATTGTAGAAAAATTGGCTTTTTCTAAAACTTCGGTGTTTAGTAAATATATTTTTCCGGGTCTATCCTTCAGTAGAGTTCCGATTATTACGTTTGCAATATATCTCCCTTGCATATCTGTCGTTTCATCTATAGAAACCCATATTTTATTTCTCACAACGTCTTTTCTAATTTGATCAATAGCTTCTAAATAACAATCGTTTGTATAAGTTTTCCTCAACGTGAATACACTAGGGATGTCATTTAGAGTATATTTTTCAAGGAACGATCGGAATTGAACATTAGTCATTTTATGTAAAGGAATGTTTGCACACATCATAGCCTAACATAAATCATGTGAAAAAAACAGATTTTTTGTTTGACGGCTGTAATATAAATTGTTGTTTATTTTCTGCAGGTTTATTTCGACGAGCTAATAATCGTTCATGTTTATTTGTTTTTATATGTTGAGTTATTGTACATTTTTTATCTGCACTTACTTTAACTTCGCTTACCGTCGGTAGCAAATGTATCTTCACCAAACTGTTTCACATACTTGTTAAATATATTTGTATTTATTTTTGGCATTGTGCAAAATGTTAGCAGAAATGTTAAAAGAAAAATATAAGCATGGAAAACACAACAAACGGCACGCAGTTTCGTATCGAACGACACTTAACACCATACTAACGAGATAACTGACGGACAGTGGACTCTGGACACATAATAATATAAAATTTAATATAGATACTTAAATGCCAATCTGTCAAATTTTATCTTCGATAACATTATCCGAATGCCCAATTAAAATAAACGGGTATAGTCTATACGGGTATCGGGTGGTGTACAATGTATATATATTATACAGTATATAATAATACCATACAGTTTTTATGTAGAATATGCATGAAATATGCACAAAATAACGAAACATGCAGTATTTTTTTAAATCTGAAAATTTAAAATATGAAAAAAAAAAATTTAGATTTCAACTGTGGGGTCTATGACTTATATTTATATCTTGGTTTGCTATAAAATAGAGTCCCAGAATAAAACATGCAAATCCTATAACTTCTCTGCCCTAATAATTAGTAATGAGATATATTACTGTTAAATCCAGTGAAGCCTGATGCCTTTGCCATAATACTTTTTGGGCCATTATATGAACCAATAATTACGTTAAAAATACCGATAATTATTGCTATTAGAAGAGCATTTTGTACCTGAAATAAAAAGATTATAAAGATTTTAATAATAAATTCATGAAATTTTTTTGTACTAACTTCGGCTTCTCTATCCATGCCAACACAACAGAGTATACTCATAATTATTATAGACACTACTCCTAATGTTCTGAATCTTAAATTTGAATCTAATATGTGTATTTCGTTTGATTTTAGTAATGATTTTAAAGATAAACAGAATCCAATTGTGTTCATTGCCGCAGAAATTATATTAGCAAATGCTAATAGGATACCAATTGACGCTCCAAATTCCGGACCAATTGATCGGGAAATAATGAAGTAAAGACCCCCTGAATAAATAAAATAAGGACGAATAAATTAGTAAATCTGTATAAATTCTTAAATAATATATTTTTATAAGAAAAAGAGATAGGAGATGAAAGATGAAGAAATATTGTGCCTATGTATTTTCACTTTTTTTTAATTGTCATCAACTTATAAGTAACCTTGCAATTATATTTTCCAGTTATATTATTATACATAGTTATATATAGCTACAGATATAGTATTTAATTACCTATTTAGTAACTAATTACCTATTTACTATACGTTTTTAAACATAATATTAATATAATAGGAACCTATTAACGTGGATAAATAACTAACAGTGACCAGAATGCAATATTTAATACAAATTTATAGTTTACACTTAATAGCAACGTCCAACAGGCGTTGAGAATTTACTTAACTAATTATAAAATATCAAAGTTTGCAATATTAACTATTATAATGTGTTGCCTATTACGTAAATTATCGGTCATTTAAGTAAATTTGTATTGTGCTAGGTAATTTTCGACATTAATCGGTCTTTAACGTAAATATCATAGTTTTTGCTATTGACTGTAATGTATATATTTTTTTACATCATTAATATTTTGTTATAATTTATATTTACAAAAAATATCTAGTGTAGTGTTTTTTTGAAATGTTTTCAAAATGTTATACATTAAAAATAAGTTTAAATTGAATTTCATGGTAATTAAAAATAATTAGTTAAATAAGTCGATAAGTTCAAGAAAAATAACATTAATTAAGTTATTCAGTTAATTTATAAACGGAGGATCTAAGGTTAAGTTAAAAGTTACCGACAAAAGTAACATCTAATTTTCTAATTAGTTAGTGCCCATGCTTGACTATATCATGTGTGATATTTACGACCAGCATGACCTATAATATATGCATGTTTTTGGAATATGTTGGAAAATTTTTAAAAAATATTTTTGTCATTAGGCCACTGCAAACGTATCATTTTTAAGGAACTGTGTAGGTAATTCTTTCGTTCCTTGAGGTCGATGCTTGTTTTTGCGTGTGTGTGATAAATGATCATTAGGGTGTGTATTGAGCCCAACCATCAACCGCATCATACATATTACGCATGCACATGTCGTTTAGTCATTAGATCAAAATGTTCAAAACCAATTTATGTACGTGAAATAGGCAATAACTATACGCCTGACAAAAATGTAAGTATGTATTTCCAAAGGTTCGATTTAAAAAATATTCAGATGTTGAATGCATAAATAAGATTCCTTTGCATTGATCTGAACACTTTTTCAATTTTAGCCAATTCATGACGGGAATAAACATTTTCAATTTTATAATTTTTTAAATTTTTTATAATTGAAAATTTCCTTTGTTAACTTCGTTACTAAATTTAAAATCTTTATATTTTTAAAATTGAACCACTAGAAATACCTTAATTTTTGTTAGTCGCTTAAATTGTTTTAATAAAAAATTTATAAGGTTTGCAATTATTCCAAAATAATTTTGAAACATTATCATTATTAAATACTGTTTGTGTGGTATAAAATAAATATTAAATAATAATAGATAATTATTCGATATATGAATTCTGACTGAATTTTTTTAAGTAAATAAGTATAAAAAATATATTTAATTATAAATATAATATGTTTTGAATTATATTTATATTTATGTTATTGTTAAATAAATCGAATTGTATAAATATCATTAAGCATAGAGGTATATCATACATGCAATTTTAATTAAGATTTAGGATAATTTTAATTGTTATTATAGAAATTATTACCTCCTTTTACTTTTCCATTTGTGCTGATCGCAGACAATGAAAAAGTGGTGATTAGAATAATAATCAGTGCAATAAAAATAATAATAATTGAATGAAATATTCCAGCTTGTCCTAAAATCCACGGCATTCGCAAGAAAAGCATCACGCCCCAAATGCTGAGTAGGCATGGAATCAACACGCCTTTGACCCATCCCAGTTTTATCCCTGGGCTTACTTCTACCTTGTTTTCTTCTTCGTGATATAATTCATTAAATGATTGAATCTTTGAATAAAATAAAACTTATTATTGTATAAACAAAACTTTTTATTTAATTTTTTGTTATAAATCTGTGCCATAGGGTACAATATACGGATATGTGATGTAAATAATATATTTTTTTAAATATTATTTTTTAATATATATTATATTATTAATATTATTGCTTAATAATATTTACATGAAAAACGTGAGTGAAGACGCTACCTAGTAATAGCACTACATTTTTATTTGTATAAATAAAGCTTAAAATTAAAAAATAATCAGTATAATTTTAACAATGTATTACGATCAGTCTTTTTATATATTTTCAAGAAGAAGTTTTTTAAGATATTCAAATACAAATACATAAGATTTATCCAGTAGTCAAATTACTAATTACTAATTAAAAATTTAAATTAAAGTAGTAGAGTAGGTTATCTAGATAAATTTTATTTTTAAATTTTTATGTTTGAAATTTATATACATAGTATATAGTTACTTTTCAATAATATTAAAAAACCCAAAGAGATGGATTTTTTCACAAAAGTTATAATATAATCAATAATTTGAATTAGTAGAAATATTATTTCAAAAACAAAAAAAAAAAAAAATAAGTAAATAATTTAATTAATTTGAATAAAATCATTCTGAATAAGCTTATAGCTAAGGAAATGTATTGTGTGTATTGTCATTAATTGTGACTTATAAAGAATTTAATTTTTAGTTCTAATAAAATATAGGTAGTTTTTTTTAATATAGGTACCTGATCAATCCACGGACGACTTATGTTTTTAATTTCTTCGTGTTCTGACATGTTTTTAAGCTTTCAAAATTATAACTGCTACATAAAAAAAGTGGAGCTTTATATAATGTATAGTAATTGAGTCATTATTTTAATTAATTAAATAACTTGTACAAAAACATTGAGAATAATAATATTATACTGTAAAAGTTCACGAGATCATTACAATAGATAAAAAACAATGGAATATTTGACTAGGTATACATGTCTCTAGAGGCTATAATAATTAAAATGTCACAACAAATACAACGAATTAGCATTAAAATGTATACTTGTTGTTCCTATGATAAGATAGTTAATTGTTGTTTTTTTTAATGTATTAAATTATAAACATTAATTGAATATTTTAATAATAATAATATATCATATAGCCACATATAGAATCAACAACTTACAAATAAATGAAATGCGTGAAGAATGAAAGTATTATTCAAACTATACTGATGTTACTGCGCATGTCAATTAGTCAATTTCTTTAAAATAGTATAAAGGTATTGTTCACTCATTGGATAATCAATATTTGAACACAATAAAAATAAAAGTTGAAATCTAAAGATAGATCTGGAAAAAATGCTTTTATACACTAAAAGGCAATGGAAAACAGACTAACGATGTGTAGTTTATATCATACAGTTGATTATGGTGAGAAACAATTTATTAGATTGACAAACAAGTATTAACAAATACCAAAAAAATCAAAATAATCAGGGAAGCACAAACACCGACTGTTTTCTGTACGCATACATAGTTTTTTTAATATTGATACCTACCTAAAATAGAGTAAACTTCAGTTTCATGGACATCAAACTTCCCCGTTTTCTATGTATATACGCATATTATATATTTTTAATTTTTATAAAAACCAGCAGGCAGCAGAAACCATCCTTTTTATTTGTAATCATCTAATTTTGTAGACATTTTATCAAGTATTTTAGAATGACTTATAATTATACATTTTTTTTTGTTTTTAACTCAAGGCACTTCGTTATTTATATTCAATTTATAATTTGTTAATATTTAACCCGTCGTTGGTATCTTTTTATAACGTCCTCCCATTTCAGACTATTAGGGATTGAGTGAGAGTCGTGCTCACTACATTGTTTTTTCATTAATATTCATTATATATTATCATATTTTATACCATTGTTCTATATTATAAATATTTCAAACTGTAAAAATTAAAAATTATATTATTATAAGTTTTTTTCCATAAAATATACTTCAAATATTATTTTATTTATAATTTTTCTTCAAAATCTCTGCTTTATTTTATTGTTTTTATACACATAATATCGTTCTATAAATACATACAGCGTTTAATGCAATATTATTCGTGTAGGCCGAGTGGTCTATAATATTGGTAAGTGCAACACTCATTTTATAGATACATACAAGATACATACTGATATCGTTGCATGTAGACAGGATATCAAGAATTATTTATAAAATTATTATATTTACAAAATTATACTAAGAATCATATCAATTGAAAGTCTAGATAGCATCAAATAAATCAAATACTATTCAAGCAAGTGGTTATCAAAATAGTAACAAGTGGTGAGTACCACCACGATACCAATAACCGATTAAAGAAGAGTGAATTTTCCCTGTTAATTTGTATAACTTTCTATAATTTTGTACAACTTTAAATTTGTATTAATAAAAAAGTGTTACTCGATCAATATTTATTGACATACCCTTTTTTTTAAAAAAATATTCTTCTTTGAAATATGAAATTATAGTTGTGTTGCTATGTAAAAAAACAGTAAGTAAATTTGATTTATCTTAACAAAAAAGTGATAAATTAATTATATTATAAGTAGGTATATAATAAAGCAAGTTATTCTACTGAGAAAATGAGTAAATCTTATGTTAAAAAAATCACTCTGTATCTCTGTATATACTATATTATGGCAATAAGACAATAATTATTATTGATAAATGTATTTTAATAATTTTAATATTATTAGTAGAAAATACAATTAAAAACTAATAATATATATTTCTGGTTAGGTTAACAAATATACAAACATGTATTGATATATAATATTAAAAATAATGCATTTTAGAATTAAAACTATTGATAGACTTGAGTACATGACATTATTTATTGTGATCCGGGGTTAGGAAATTTAGTGGGATAATATATAGAACATTGAGATAGATATCGTAGTAATAAGTCTTAAATGATAATAATAAGCCAGTAAATGCTATTATAAATAGTATTTTTATACTAAATATAATTTAGGCTTTACTATTTATCATTTATTATTATAATTTTGTAGATTGTTTAGATCATATAATAACTTTTAACACCATATATACTCGTATACATACATAATATATAAATATATAATGGTCAAGATGATAATAAGTTAGAGTCAAAATTATAATCTTTTTAATTTATTATTTTGAAAAAAAAACACGTACCTAAGTAAATGTATTGATATAATTAACATGTCAATATTTATTTATTTTCAGATACCAATCGATAGCTAAAATAAACTATGATGGTGATACTTATTACTAATTAAAATGGTTTATAATAGTCAGTGTCAGTCTGGCAAAGGCTTCAGAGTATTTTTTTTTAAGATGCTACATATTTAAAAAATACAAAGGTCTTGAAAAACTAATTATAATATAATTTGTTCGTTATAATATAATTATTAATCAATCAATTTTGAATACATTTTTTGTTTTATTATTAATAAAAATATAATAGTAGTAACCTATAAAAATGTTTTTATTACAAAAACTCTATATTAGAGGTGTAACAAAATAAGATTAAGTGCATGATTTTTTAAATTTTTTATTTAAATAAACCCTCAACAACATGACCATTATCATTGGGTGATATTGACAAATTATATGCTTATATTTTATATAGCTTTTCATATTTTAAATAATCTATTAAAACTATGTGGTATATCTAACGTGTAACGCACCAACACGACAATCATTTGTCACAAATTTACCATTTATTTTTATGAGCATAATACATGATGACTTTAGACTAGAATGAGAATATCAAACTCAGTTTACTGAAAACGTCCCGAGAAGAGTTGCAAAATTAAATAACATTGCCTGCACAGCGCCAATGTGCCAGCGGTCGGATCCATTTCTACAACTTCAACCCATGTAATATAGGAACAATTAATGTTTTTTTTTTTTGGAAAATACATGTAGTATTTTGAACTATGGCCTATTATAATCTTTATGATTTTTATATACAATTACTAATTTATACATATCTATGACGATCTTATAATGTAAATAATTAAAATTATCAATCCGTAATCACTGTACATATTATTAGATGATGATCTTGTTAGTGATATACTGATATATATTAAGACATAGGTAATAATTAAGAAAAATATAATAATCCTAATGTCGGACACATTTTAATACTTAAAAAATATATAACATGATAAACTATGCTGATTATTAAAATTTAAGCACTAGCTGTTATAGTCTGAATTGTATTTCCATGAATAACAATACAAGGTGGTAATCCTCTAGTTACCACTTCCATCCAATACATATGTATTTTGTCTAGTTTTTCGGTAGTCTTGGATGATGATCTATAATAAATACAAAACATAATTTTCTCGTTTATTTTTACTAAAATAATTGTAATTAAATAGATATTTGTAAATCAATATATTATGTAGCATGTACATGTATTCACTTACATAATGATCAAATCAGATTTCATTGAATAGGTTTCTAATAAATCTTTTACGTATAAGGTATCAATCACAGTTTGTTTATTATATTTTTCATCGTCTTGTTGTTGACTTTCTAAATTAAATATTATTACATGTGTAAATATTATTGATTTATTTTTGATTTTCATTCAATCTTGAATTGGTAAAAAAAAAACAATAAACCAGCCTAAATTGGCAATGCCTACCTACAAGGCCTGTATACCGGTCATAACTTAAGACAAATATAACCTACACATTATAAATTATTACAACATATCAATTTCATATTCAATTTATTCTACCAATATGAAGTGAAAAATGATTTAAATTGACATTACACATTGTTATACAGTATAAATGTATGTGTAATTTAAATAAAGTATGAAAATAAATTTGGCGAGGTAATAACAAATCAGTACCAATTTAAATACTCATAAACTACCAACTTAATTGCCTAAAATTAAACTAAATGTAATTATTTTCAGTTGTAGTTGCTGAAAAGTAAATAAGGTATTCAAATCTATTCTATAAATATAAATAAACTTAAAAGGACGTACGTCCCCCCTTCCCTTATCCAATTTGTCACTAATTGGGCACATTTCGATAAGCACGAAGGTGATATAGACATTTATCATTATAGTATCTAAGATAAATTAATAATGTTGCTTATTTTGATTGGTAAGTTACTATGCGAGTGTTTATTGAAGCGATAAAATAGATTTGAAACTTTTATGGACATTTCTAGACTTCTAGTAGGTGCCTACTGACTACTTCAATAAATGTTATTAGTTATACGGCGACATACGACGTGTTTATTCTGTAACTTATCGTGCATATCATTGTTCATAAAAGTGTAAAAATTAAAATAATCAACTGTTTTTACCTTGATTAATAAATTGTTGGTTCCATAAAGTAGTAAAATTTGCCATGGTTTTAAGGCTAGTTGCTTTTGCTAATACAACGTCTATAAAATCAAATTGAATCCGATACATTGATAGTAATTGTATTAATCTGAAAATGATAATTTGTTTTACATTTATTAGTAGGTATAATGTGGAAATGGCATTTATTTCATTCTTTAATTATCAAAGTCTAACACGAATAATAATTATTTTGTGACACAATAAATTGGAGTTTGAATTATAAAGTTATGAATTCCCTTGACATGTTCGTGCAGTTTTATCTGCGTGTATAATTATGTTATTCTATCTCATTTTACTCAGTAGTTAAAATAATACAACATATATCATTATACAGGGTGATTCACTAAGTATGATGCTCATCACCATTTTTTCTTTAATAATGCATTTATTCAAATTTCGATTTTTGGAATTTTTAAATATACTCAAAAACTATATTTTCAAATCCTTAAATTGTATTGTACTACTTAAGGAGTGTCCTGTGGTGATACAAACTTTTGTTTTGTAAATGAGAATCCCCCCCTTTTTTACTATAAATTATTAAGTTGATCATAAATGTTGAGATTCTTAATTCAAAATTCAAACGAGTATTTTATTAGTTATTAAAATAATTACACTATGAATAATCCTTAAATATGGTTTAACAAAAATATAAAGTACATGTAATATAGGCTCTAGTATTTATTATTATATATTTTGACCATTTCTACAAATTATTAATATTTATATATTAATATTAGTCACTAAAATGTTTAAATTACTATAACCTCCATATCTTTCCAACTCATTACTATGAACCTATTATTCTAAGTACACAAAGTTAAATAATTCAAAAAATACTTGTTCGAATTTTGATTTTGATACGTCAACATTTCCAAAAAAATTATAGCCAAATAATTTTACAGTAAAAAAGGGAGTTTATATTTGAAAAACAGAAGTTTATATCTCCGTAGAATACTCCTTAAGTAGTACAAAAGATCTTAGAATATTTAAAATATAGTCTTTAAGTATATTTAAATATGCCAATAATCAAATTTTGAATAACTGAATTATTTAGGGAAAATGGGGATGAGTATGCTTGGTGAATCATTCTGTATTAAGGTACTATTAAAATATTATATTTTCGATGAAAATAAAACATTTTTTATATCTTTTTATCAAATATGAATTAATGTACAGCTTATTCATACAGGATTCATACAGATTCAATAATTTATTTTATTGTAAACAGTAGGATGAAGTCAAACTACTAAAATTTGATTTGATATTATATTTTACAATAAAATGAATGTAAAACAACACAAACATGAACAAACTAAAATTTATCAAAGGAAACAAACAACATGCATATTATAACTCTTATTATTTGAGTATTATATTATTACTTATTTCTTTCCATTTCTACGTTTTTTAATTGATCCGTCACACCAAATATTCGAAACTTGCATTTTTTCCAGACATCACATGACTTAAATATGTGTGCGATAATCAAGGCTAAACCTGTAAAATTTAGTTTCATTATGTAAATATTTAATAAGCCCACATATTTAACTCATTTCATATTAACGCACCTCCATCGTCGAACAGCCACCATATATCCACTATCCCATTATTCCGTTTTGTAACAAACGAAAATTGAGTATCATGCATTTTTACAGAACAATCAAATTCTCTGAGTTTAAAATAATTTGATTATCTTAAACTATGCAAAATAAACAAACAAAAAACCTATGAAAAAATATAACTCACTTTGCTTGATATTTTTCTTCTTCATTAATTAATGATTTACTGTTTACTTTTTCATCTTCGTAAAATCGTGTTTGTTTGCTTTTAGCTAATTTGCTATCTTCGCTTTCAGTGGTTGTGTCGTTCATGGGTAACCGAACAATTATAGTTGCGATTCCATCCATATTTGATAAACTTTTTAATAAAAATACTTTTTTTTAGTAAATACTTTTTAATTACATGTATAAACGTATACTTTATTATATTTAAATAGGTTTGAATATCATCATCCGTGCAGTGAAACCAGCCATGTTTATAACCAATTAGAATAATATTAGGTTTAAGAATACCATGACCACAACTATTTATTATATGAACACCGATATCCAAATCGATATTATCGAGCACATTGTACAAAGATTTGATCCCAGTTTGATTTAACCACTTAACTCCTTTTTCCAGTAATTCTTTTTTTTGTTTGTGTATTAAAGGGTTCTAAAAAAGAATACAATACATAATTTATCAGCTAAAATTGTAAATTATTAAGAAATATATAAAATTAGTTGGCTTTTATTAAATTTTAATATTACAGTAGTTAAAAAATAAAACTTTCCTTAAATTATATTATTAATATGCTAAATTTTACTAGGTAGTTATTAGTTCTTAACTGAGCAATAATATTAAAAAAATATAAATATACAAGTGTAGAGCTTTGTATTTGTAGGTTTTTAAGACATTTTATTAAAATTTGGTAATATTTATTAGGTAATAACATATACTTTAAATAAAATTTTGTTAAAAAAAAATTATATTCCATGTCAGATTTCTCAAACTGCTACACTTCAGTAGTAGGTACCTACTACCTACCCAACTACTAACTATTATGATGTACCCAGTATAATTTATATCAATATGTGTTTATCATGTATGTACATTATTTTTTAAGGTAGCAAATAAATTGATTAATAATATGAGTTATTGTATTCTTTGGTTTTAATTTTTGGTATACTAAATAATAAATATAATAAACATTTTTAACATATTTTCCATTATTTTATACTAGTATTAGGTATAACTTAATTAATGATCAATATCGAGGTAATATTATATTTAGTAGAAAATAATTATTGATAATATTTTAATCTTTGTTTAAGTTTCGTCTGTTTTAATACTTTATAATTATAATTATCATAGTTATACATTACATTTTTTAAATGGAACAAATCACATACCTTTATTACATTGATACACATTTGTAAACCATTATTTTTAGTTATTATATGAGCCAAATAGACCAATTCTTTTCTTGATTCGGGCTCACCAGAAAGTACCATAATATTTGGTACATAGTTTTTGACATGCTGTTGAATGGTGTCAGCCATGTACACATTCTTTATAACGGTTTTAATTTGTTGTATTTGCCTTGAAGATCCCCAATTTATATCTTTATTTATTTTTAATACAATAATGATTTATGAAAGTATATCATAACTTATAACATTTATAAGAATTATCAGTCAATAAATAATAAGATTACAAATTACGATATTTACAACTAATTCCATACCATCTGTCTTTCCAGCTGCAATGGTATATAAAACCCATATAACACATCCAACGATTACTGACATTTGTTTGTCAATAAATATCATAACCAAAAAACAAATAATAGCCCCAGCAAGACTTAACCATTTGTTATAAAACTAGAAATAATTAATTATGTATTGATGTTATGTTATCTGTAAAGCATGATTTAATGATAGTATGGTACTAGTAAATACCTCGTATGATGGCCTCCAACCTAAAGGTTGAAAATATGCAATATGAAAGGTACACAAATTTAACAAAGCGTATGCACACAAATAAATCGTTGAGATGAATGATGCGATCGCATTCAGTTCACCTATAAAACAATATAGATAAATACATAAAAAAGATTTAAATTGTAGTTTTAAAATGTGTTTGTATAAACTATTCAATTTTGTAATTGTAGGCATATAATGAAAATTGATCATCCTAATAATTTATAATTTAATATGAAGTTTTGGTTTTTAGTAAACAATTATTATATTAGTTTTAATATTAATTAATTATATTCAATACCTATTAAAAGAAATATCGATGATATCACAATAGCCAAGATGTGAGCTCGATAAGGTTCATTAGATTTTCCATAACCTTTTGCTAAATATTTAAGAAATGGATAAATATCATCTTGTCCCATTCTTTGTAATATTTTAGGAACAGCAATTAAGGCGGTTAAAGCAGTGCTTAAAGTGGCTGCAAAACAACCAAGGTATATGAGATATGGCCATAAAGATATTGTCTGCATCAACTGTAACAATATTTAAATTCAATAGAAATATATATTTGGTGTATAGGTAGTTAAATTTTAGTTTTCAGATGAATGATTATAATACCAAATCGATGTTATCAGTTTATTACGTTTTCTAGAGCCCATTCTTTATTTGTTATTATTTAATTAATTACCAACATAAATATATTATGATAAATATAAATATTTTTACATTTTCGTTATTGTATAATCCTTGAGTACAATTTCTAAATGAACAATTTAAATAAAATTCATTTAGTATTTCGTTTGGATTACCACTTGCTTCTCTTAATTGAACCGCTCCGGGCACTACTACTAAAACAACATATGAAGTAATGGTAATAAAAATCGATAACAGAGTTCCCTTCGGTATTGAATAACTTGGATCCTATAAAATTACCATATTTATAATTATTGCCAAAAATAATATTTGATATTTTTAAGAATTGTTACCTTAAGATCTCCCGATATATTTGCCCCAGCTTGTATACCCGTAACAGATGGAAAAAAAACTGCAAAAATTGTAAAAAACGATTGATCGGTTGTATAATCTGAATACCAATTTTCTTTAAATGTTTTCACTGAAAATAATATTTATTTCTGTAATTAAATATTATAAATTGTCAATCATTGCGATAGAAAAAAATTAATTTACTGCTAAATCCAGTGAAGCCAGCAGCTATATCAGCATCAGTAGTTGGCCCTATAAATGACCCGATTAAGACATTGAAAATTGCACCAACAATAAAAATTAGCAACATATTTTGAATCTTGAAAAATAATTAATAATTAAAATAATGACATTTTAATAATAATATTAACTACCTATAATGCAATTATTAAAATTACTAACTTTAGCTTCATCATCCATGCCTACACAACACAATACTCCCATAATAAGTATAGCTATAAATCCAGTAAGTATAAATATAAAATTGGAATCCATTGCATGTATATTAAACGTTTGCAATAAAGATTTTAATGATACACAAAATCCGATTGTGTTCAAAGCAACTAAAATGGTATTAGCTAAAGCCAAAAGGATTCCAATAGACGCTCCAAATTCCGGTCCAATTGATCTGGAAATAATAAAATATAAGCCCCCTGAGGGATTATAATATGTTAGTTTTCAATCTATACTTAAATACATATTTTCATTGTCATATATTGTAATAGAACGTAAATTAATTATAATGTAGATAGATTCTGGACACTATTAGCATAATGCATTTTTAAATCTCTTTCCTTCAGTATAATTTCAATTGCAAAAATATATATGAACAATGCTATAAACATTCCAATTTCCGAGATATGTAGGTACATAAACATTTTTGCATATTGAATTATGTTAAGTACAAAATACTAAACAATAGTCTTAAACTATAAGTTATTACAGATTCTATGATTAAATATTAAAACTAAACTAAAAATGAATACTGGGGAAGTTACTCTACTGCAGTAGTTCTTAACCGGTCTTCATAGGGACGCTTCGTAAACTTAGAGAAAGTTTTCCAACAAAATTTAAAAATCAGTGAAAAAATTAAAACTTTTTAGAAGAAGAATTTTAAGTTTCATTTTTTTTTTACTTCTACATTTATTTTTATTTTATTTTTTCTTCAAGAATACAATGGGCCTCACTAAACATGTTTATGTGGGGGCCCATAAGGCCATAAACAATGTGCATTATACATTTTATATTATTTTCTATTGACTAATAATTGATATGTAAACTGTTATGTACTTATGTAATTTTAAATGTATTAAAAAATTTAAATGCCTAATAATTATCAATACTGTTTTATCTTACGGCTGTGGACTGTGGTTCTTATAAAATTATACGTGTTCCTTGTTTCTGAAAAGGTTAAGCACTACTGCTCTACTGTATATTAGGTTTCACTTTCGTAAATTTAGTTCCGAAGGATGTCGCATCGGTTCCAAATCGGTGCCAATATGTTGCAACTTATTTGCAACAAACACTTTATAACTTGCACCCTAATATTTTCTATGTGAAATAAAATTGACTGGAATGGAAGCAACGTATGAAGTGACCCTTAATCTATTAAAACTTGAATTATGACAAAATATAAGGTAACAAATTATAAAACATTAATTGTAAAATATTGAAATTGGTTTGGGAACGATACGACCAACGACGGAGAGAAGAGAGATAAGTGCAGTTAGTCACCATCTATTACATCTTAAGTGGTGGTGAAATTATTAGATTGTAAATTAGAAAATGTTGATTACAAATAGTTAAAAATATGTTATAAATGTTAGCACTAATTTGTAAACCATGCGAAAACATAGGTGGATAATTTCTCGAAGATTTTGACTTTCGAAAAATCTTTATCGATGAGCAAGTTTCTATAGTGGATATGATGAAATGTGAATTCAATGATAAATCATTGCATACGAAATATGATTATAAACGAAAATAATCGCTTTAATTATTAAGAATGGTGTTTGAAATAGGTTCATGTTGCAGATTACGTAATGGTAAAAAGTTTAAAACTCCTAAGATAAATATATTTTAATTTACACGAAACAATTAAAACCGTTATTTCTTGTTTAAATAATTATTTTTATCAAGATTTAAACTTCAAATGCCAATGAAAAAAAATCTATAAATATGTATTTTTGATATTTTTAATATCCGCAAAAGCAACTTATGAGGAACCTTGTATTAAATTGTCAACATTTTTTATTTAGAAAAAAATATAATCAACATAAATCAAAAAAAACTAGTATATAAACAACTAAAAAAAAAATATTATGAAAATTGTATAACATATAAAAAATTCTTTTAAAAATATTTGATGAAAATTTTAAGTCTCTGCGGTTGTTCCTTTTTGAATTATTACAAAAAAAAAAAAAAACGAATTCGATTTTGTTGATTATAACTGATGTGTTGTGTAAATATTACCGTTTTCCACTGGTTTTTGTAAGTTTTTCTAAATTACTTTAAAAAGTAGGTAGGTACTGGAAATTTTATAATTTTAAATTTTTAATTTCCCAGAGTACCAAATAGATTCAATTTTCCTTCATAAACCACCCTCAGTAATGAGGTTTGAAGCATTTTTCTACTATTAACAGTGTATTTAAAAAAAGCACATTGTTAGAAAATCAATACATTTATAGCTCTGCTAAGAATCTAAAATTATTTACTATTGAATATATATGTATAATACAATATTAAAAAATACCTCCTTTAACTCGTCCATTAGTGCTGATGGCTGAGAGTGAAAATGTAGTAATAATTATTATTACAAGTGATATGAAAATAATTAAAATTGAATCAAATATGCCAGCTTGTCCTACAATCCACGGCATCCGCAAGAAAAGCATAACACCCCATATACTGAGTAAACATGGATTCAGCACACCTTCGATCCATCCTAATTTTATTCCTTGGTCCAGATTTAATTTATTTTCTTCATCACGAACGAGTTTCTCATAGGATTGGATCTGTAAAAATCATTGGAATAAACAAGTATATATTATATGATATATTTATTTGAAAAACAAAAGCAATACCTAGTACATAATTGCAGTGTTTACATTATTTAACTTAGTATAACAAGCAGATAAAATCACATAAAAAAATAAAATATGTGCAATAGAATTAGAAAAGCATTTAGTAGTATCACCTGATAGTCATTATGACTTAAGCGCAAAAAAATATCAAATAAGCAAACCCGATCAGTTTATTTGTATGAAACTTTAAAGTAAATTTTCAGTGGAATGGTCAATAGTGTGGGGATAGGTGTTATATTAGTAAATTATTTAAACTCTATACAAAACTCCACAAAAGTAAATCAGAAATTGTTCTGTAACTTTATGGTAGTTGATTTATATATGATTTTATTTAATATTTATATCAATATTATATGTAAATTACTGGTAAGGTATTGTTGTTGTCTGTTGAAAATATTATAACAGGGTAACAAACTGCAGTTTGACAAATGTGACAAATGTAGTTTGTTTAATACCTCAGGTGATAATTTGAAAATCTTGGGTTATGCCATTAATTATAACAAATTTCAATTGTACGTATAAGTAATAATATTAATTTATTATACTTTTTGTATATATATATATGTGTGTGTGTGTGTGTGTGTGTGTTTACAAGGTAATTTTTAGTTACAAAGTAACAAGTTGATCTTATAATGATGTGTGTTTTTCATAAACATAAATGTGTTTTTGGACTGGTACAAAAATTAATTTTTCTAACCTATTTTTGATATGATGTGTATACCAGTGGTGATATATATCTAGTGAAAAAAAATTTAAAAAATTTTGTATTCAAGAAATTGTTTCAAATTGTTTTAAAATAACAAAAATATATTTATGATTTAAAAATTTTCTCTGAAGTGGAAAATATCGAGTAGTTTTTTGTGTCTGTCATCAACTTTTGGGATAGTAAAAATGTTTTGATTTTCTTCATCAGGATCTTTTTTAGTTAGGAACATTAATCTAATTGGTATTTTGAAGGGGTCAAAAGTAAAAAATTCCGAATAGTTTTCAAACCTGGGAAAACCAAAATAAGGAAAACGGGAATTTTTTCGCAAAGCCAATTTTTGACAAAATCAATTTTGTTTTTGGTGTAGCACAACAAATAATAACTGTAGATACTTACATGAAATTTTCATGAAATTTTTATAATAGCATTTTCTAAACACTATAACATTTTTAATTTGTTTTGAGTCTTATTGAGCTATTTTATAAGCATAAGAAATTATCGGTTTTTTTTTATTATTGTCGATAAAAATTTTTTCGCTCAGCCAAAAAACTTGAAAATTTAATAGAAGATTCCTGGTAGTAAATAATGCAACCAAAAACTTTAAAAAATATATTAAGATGGTTGTTTCCTTATATAAACATTTTAATGACTCAGAAACTATTCATTAGAATTTTGGTTTAGATACATCAAACTTAATAATAACTTAATAACTTTAATAATTTGCAGTAAATGTAAAAATAGAAGTTTGTATTATTACAGGTCACTTCTTAAGTAGTACAAACAAATCAAAAATTTGAAAATATGGTCTTTAGGTATACTTACAAATTCTAAAAACCAGAATTTGAAAAAATGTACTATTTAAAGAAAAGTGGGAGTGAGCATGCTTAAAAATTCACCTTGTATATATTATATTTATATCAGATAATAAGATAATTAACTACAATGTCAAAATCGGCCCTGAAAATTATTCAGTCGTTAAGGACTGCAGGGTTAAATACTGCACCTTCGGCTACAAACGATTTATTTTGAAACTATTACAATGTAATCATGTCATCACTCATCGTTATAAACTTCTAATATAACATTAAATATTTAAACAAATAGACAAAGTCTATTAAACTGGAAATTTTCAAGGATTTATATGAAACTGATATAGGTCATAAAGTCGTATAGTAATTATATAGGAGTGGTCATCCATCTATAATTTAGTAATTTGTTAGACACGTAGACTTAGGCATCTAAACTATGAACGAAAGCTACGACTTTAATTAAGAAAATCTGTTCGTTCAGTTATTTTAACAACATATAAAAAAATATATGAAAAAAATCTATTGTAGGAGTATTTGGTATTAGATATTAAAACTTAAAAAAATGCACAAGAATTTACTAAGTATTATGAATTCTAACCCAAAAATGAGAACTTTAGTTGATTTGATGACAAAAATGTATATTACGCTGATTGGAATTACGCTAAATCAACTATAAATAATTGGTATATCTACATAGCGAGTATAAATTTCTATAAATGTGACAGTCTTATTAATCTCATCATAAATAGGAAATACATATACGATATACTAATATTACCTATAATCATATAGTAAGACTCATACAAATATTATAGCTGTAACAAAAATAATATATTCTTAATTGTGATGAACACGTACTATCCTCGTTTGATATTAGAGCCTTTGGTGTTGCTATGGCAACTATTTTAAATGCAATGGCCCGGGATAAATGTATTAATTAAACCGCTATGAAAAAACGAAAAAAGGACAATTGGCTTTATACTGATTTTTTTCTATTTACAATTAATGGGAAAATAATTGTTATCTTTAAGTTATCTATACAACCGTAAGTACAGTCACCTGGCACATTGTCAAAACCGGAATGAGAGCCAGGTCACCCAAGAAAACTCAGAGGCCCCTCAATAAAAGCCGGTTTTTTTTTTAATATAACGCTCAACAATCATGTCTCACAATTATGAATTATAAATAATAATATATATTAATATGTCTAATAACTATTTCCAAATTCCAATATGTTTTTAGTTGCCATGAAATATTGTATTCAAATAATAGCTCGAAAATAAAATTCCTAAAGGAAACGTCGCATAAGCATGTGTTGTCTCCGTCTTATAAACGTACGAATTTACGTTCCTCTTATAATAGCATTCGATTTCAAATTTTTAGTTTTAATACAGTTATTTATTTACAATATTAGAAAAAAATATAGAATAAGATTACTTATTAAAAAATAATTATGCAGGGGTATAGTATGAAATATATAGTATGAATCAGTATCAGTATGTATCGATATCTACATTGATAATAAGATATTTAAATCAATATCTGTTACAAATTACAAGTAGGTACCTTTTCAATTTGCATTATTATTATCTATAAGTTGGTTAATTTGACATACATAACCATCATACAACAACAAATGTATGTAACCTAGTGTATATGTATCCCTTATTCTTGTTTAGTCTTGGGGGGGGGGGTTGGAGAAGTCAAATATCAATATGACCAATGCATAGAAAAAATCCTGACTCTATGCATGAGCATATTATTTGCTTATAATCAGAAATAATTTGTTTTCACTCATTTGTTGTAAGTAGATAATATGGGAATTTTAAAGTGATAACATTTTGATATTGTTAACAAAAAATACACTTTAATATTATTTAAACAGAAGAGCCACTTTACCTTTACAATTCAATCACTACATAATTAATATTTATATGTATTGTGTAATACCTACTTCAACAAAAATCTATTTAGTATTATCCTTATAATGAATCAAAGTCATCCACAGTTCATACATAATAATACCTCAAATATAAATAAACATATAATTTAAAATAAATTCAATAACAGTAAACTATACAACTTTATGATTTTATGACTTGAATTTTATCTATAACTATTTTTAATTTACTTATTTAGATACACTAACACCATAAACAACCACTTAAGTGATATATATTCAAAACTCATAACTGTATAGCTATCGCACGCAGTATAATATATATACTCTTTTAAAAATATTTCATTTGTACTAAAATATTAGTTATTGATTATTTTTATATTCGAATCCTAATAAATCGAATTAGTTATCTAGTGATTATAAAAACTTACAAATGTATTTTTTATTTTATTTATTTTTCATGTATAAACACTTTATGGGAAGAAACATTTGCCGAAGAAATAATCCAAAAATGGTATATGTAACAATACGGAACATCGCAAACATGATAGTACTTTATAAGAAAATATTGGTACTCTCGAAAATGCGAAAACTCAAAATCTACGCACATCAATTTTTTTAATAATATAATACTGATTAGAGATTACTATAAGTAAAGCATGGTATTTATATTTCATATTAAAAAAATATTGTCTTCATTAAAATTAAGTTAAATATTTATCTTAATTCATTTACCTGATTCGTCCAATGATAATTTTTTAGTTTAACGTCCACCTGTTCAGTCATACTTGCCAACTGGATACATAAATAATAATAGGTAACTCAATTAACACAATTATTGTATTAACAAAAATTGATTAAAAAAATATTTACATTTTTGTTGTTGATTATTTGATTTATGTTAAGATTAAAAATTTAGTGAAAAGGAAGCATTAATACTTCATACGTTTTTAAAATTAATTTATCAATAGATGATGAATATAATTAATTTTAATATTTAAAAATTAGTATTTGTATATGCCTTAAATTAATAAATACTAATACGTTCAAAAAATGACAAGTATCTTAGTACTTAGTGCCTTAAGTATACAAACATTGTATATGATAAACTGATAACTGTTGCAGTAGAAACTGAACAGGTTTATACTGAGTATAATAGTATATTATTTTTCATTAGGTGGGGGCTACATAAAAAAGTGGTACATCACTTAAAAGATCATGGTTATAGTAACGAATAATTAATCCCAATTTAACAAGTATTTATAGAACATCAAATATTTAAAAATATATATAAAATGTTTTGTTAAATATATGTTTGTAGAAATAATATTTATAAAAAAATAGGTATTATTTATATTAATATTTCAATAGACGCACACGAATTCACTATGCAAGTTGTTGCTATGGAAATAATATTATAGTCTATTTTAACTTTGCGTGATCGATGATCAATGGCTTGAAGTATTTATAAAATGCTAGTATGTTGAGAAAAAAAAACATTTTTTTTTTTTTTATTTAACAGTTCACGTTCCTTCATTTAATAGAAAATAACTAAAGTTTTGTAAAAATGATAGGTGATACATTATACAACAGTACGCATCAAGGACGCGATTATGTGAGTTGTATTAAACGTATACTTATTACTTATTAGTTATTACCTATGTTATTATAATGTTATCTTTATAAATGTGTGTAAATAATACTATTATGATTAAAAGTTAAAACATAATTAATTTTGTTCAACCAAATAATATACTGATTACTGAGTGATTCTTTTAAGTGGCCCCAAGTCCACAACACCAACATTTGTTTTTTCTGTCTACGCATTATATAGCAATATCTATATTTTATTGTATATGAATTCTATTAATATTTAGAAATATAAACTTAAAGTAATATGTAAAAAAGGTTGGTAATTGGGTTCTGCTCTGCTGTACTGTAAATGTCAAATGGGTCACTGTAATGGATATGTTAAATTTTAAATCAATGACATAAAATCATTGTATACGAAAAACGATTCTGAGCGAAGACAGTCTATTAGCTAACATTACTAAGTATATATTTTTTGATATTATTACTGTTAAAGTAATTCATTTTACTATTAATAATTCAGTAGGTTGAATTATTTTTTTCCGAATACATTGCATTTGGAAATGTCATTGTGTGTATAAAATAAAATAATATAGATACTTTAAAAAATTCAAGTATCCACGAATAATATTTTTAAACTACAAAACATTATTTTTTGTTTAAATATGAGAAAATCGTTTCCTGAGAAATCGTTAGTTTACGTTTATGAATATGAAACTAATAGTACTTCTAGTAGTATAAATCAATTTTAAAATATTTTTAATAGGTAATTGAGACTGATATAGGCTAAAATTCATTGCAAATTATAGTATTAACTCAATGATGAGGTGCACTCGAAACCACAGCAAAGAGCGATTTCTTCGGTTTTTTTAAAATGTTATTTATTTAAATTTTTATATTGTGTAAAATAAATATTTAAACTGGGAACTCATCTTACACTAATTACCAAATTTGTTTACGGATGTTCACGTCCATCCGTCCATGTGCTTATCGTTATCTATATATACTTACGCTTGGCTGCAACATAATTGCGCACCAAATGATAGTATATATATACTACATAATACATATAATTTATGTACAACATAAAAAAATCTATACAATTATTCAAACATATGTATTATAATTTTTATATACATACACTCAATAACTAATTATTAATTCACAATTTTCCTTCCCAATTGTTACAGGCTTCGGACTGATAACAAATTATCATCTTTGGTTTGGTTAAAAATTTTAAATTTGTGTTCCAAATGATATAATATAGTACATAATTAATGATATTATAGTTAATAGTCAATATTTTTTTTAGAATTTTTTAAAACAATAATTTAGAAATAAAAATAATTTAACCAAGCCAACAATAATAATTTGTTGTCAGTTCTAAGCCTGTCATAATTAGGAATAATAATTGTGATTTAATAATTCGTTATTGAATGAATGTATATAAAAATTATAGAAAATATGTATTGGATAATTGTATATATTATTTTGTGTTGTACATAAATTATAATATTATATAGTAAATACCCATATTATTTGATGTGCAATCGTATGTATAGTAATTAGTTGGATCAAAAAATAAAAAAGTGCATAATCGTGTTGCAGCGCTTACGCTTATAGACACTAATTAGTATTAAGTAACAACCATTGAGTTAAAAGCTTTGGTTAAAAGATACAATTCTTTTTATCAATGTTTGCATAAATTATATAATTGTTATACGTAATACTATACGATGTTATTATATATTATTTGTGTTATTTACAATTATGTATTCATATCTAAAAAGTATGATTGCAATTTATCGTACGAATTATTATATTTCCAAATATTACTATTAGTTGCAAATAAATATACTTTATACATAGGTACTATATTATAATTAATATACCTATTACAACAAAATATTTTATTTTTATTTTTGATCTTAAAAATGTTAAAAAGAGCCAATTTGTAACACGTAGCTTAATTGAATTGCTATTAATTTAACCGGGTCACGAATTACAACTAATTTAGGTACATTTAATGTTCACACCGACTCAACGTTCAAAAACGTAATAATATAGTGTTTCTAGCGTGTATACTTTTATACCTACCAATTAATTGTTAATGACAGTGAATACTTATGTGCATATATAATTGTTTTAATTATAGGGTATTTTATTTTCTTTGACGATGTTCTACTTGCCAATTTTAAGTTTCCCAACATTTCTGTATAGTTGAATAATAAATTCGTATGCGCAATAATAATTCATATAACATATATTATACTCACATCTCCATAGTTCAGAATTATACTTGTTTGATTTGACTTGTTCTATATTTTTTTATGTTAAAATATTTTTTTTAACGAATTTCACTATGTAAACAAAATTTTTAATAAAGTATTGTATACATTACATTTATACAGACCTACCTAAGCTTATATTCTATGAATATTGCTTACAAATCTAGGATAAAAATAAATGTATAGAAAAATAAATGGTGATAATAGAAATATAGAATCATAATTGGTTCAAATTTAAATATTATTTAATTTGATTTAATTAATTTTCACGCTAAAAGCAAATTATACATAAAATTTATTCACAGGAAAAAAAGAAGAAACAAGAAAGAAAAAAGTCAATTCTTTATTTGATAGAGAATTTTTTAAGATTCGAAGGGTACGAATAGTCAAGCATAATATTATTGTTTTATATACCTACGCATCTGCAGTAGTAATGTAATAAAAAATAAATAATTAGTAAAATTGGTTTTGACTTATGAGGTAGGTGAAGTAACTTTTTTAATTTCTAAATATATATATTTTTGTGACTAAAATAATGAAATGTAATAATCTAATACTATATAAATTTTAAATACATATGTGTATACCTATACATTGTCACACTATTGTAGTATGTGGACCGTAGACATCCCTAATCACTAGAAAAATATATGTACTAATAATTATTTATAATAATGGAATAATGGAATTTCATTTATTTCGTTATTTTCTATGTATAATATATCTTGTATATCATATATTTATATTTTAACAAGAAATAGATAATCAGTAATTCTTAAATAATGAGTATGGATTATCATAACGCCGTAATTAGATTTCCTCGATACCGCATTGTTTGTAGTTGATTAATTCTTTAGAAATTGCAAAAATTGGTTAGAATACTAGAATTATCTAATTATAACTATAACTATATCTAGCCTTTAACTATCTTATCAAATAATTAGTATTTTAAATATATATCTGAAAACAATCAAGAACATTCAATGTATGATTAAAAATTCATATAAGTACTACTGTCTATTTGTTAATTAGGTACACTATAGCTCATAATATAATACGTAAGGTAGTAGAAGTAGGTATTAAAACAAATCTTTAAATTGTATATTTGTTAGATCATATATACAAGGGAATAATTAAAAAGATAGGCAAGTGGGTACCGTTTTGCTGTACATTAGGTGTAGCGGAGCCACAATAATGGATGTGTTAAATTTGAATTCAATGATAATATTATATCATTGTATATGAAAAATGATTCTGAGCGCAAACGGTCTGTCAGCCTATATTACTAATTATATTATGTAATTTATTTTACTAATAGTAATACAGTAGGTAGGTTGAATTAATTTTTATCGAAAACAAATTGTGTGTATATATAATTTATAAAATATAATAATATACGTTAAATATGTGTCAAGTACTCTTCATCAAGTTCTTACAGGCTATCCGGGTTAGTTTTCTAAATTTAGAAAATTCTAAATATTGACTTGTAATCAGAACTTGAATTGAAAAAAAAATAGAAGAGGGTGCAAAAATATAAAAAAAATTGTGTACCTGAAAATTTAAATTTCTTATTGCTTAGGAAATATTTAGAAGAGGTACATTAAAATATTTTTAAAAAAGAATGGGTACTCCATCCCTCCACCCTCTCTAATTTAAGCACTGCTTACAATCACCTGTTTATTATTTGCTTTTGTTTGATACCTATTTCGAAGTCCTAGAACAACTTAGATGGGCTAACTTCAAGACTTCAAAAAGCTCACAGCAGCCATTCAAGTAACTTGCTAATTCTAAAAACAGACTTGTAAATTTTCGCTTATTATTAGCTTTTGTGAGGTGCCGATTTCAAAGTTCTACGTTAAAGCGAGTGGTCCACTTAACAAGTTTAAAAGACCATAGCGACTGCTAAATGTGTATGTTACGTGAGTTGGCCCAACTTTTGTTTTTTTTTTTTTTGTTTCACAATGAAAATTTGGACTAGCAAATTTAAAAAATAGAATTGTAAATATTTATACAAAAACCTACACAAAATAAGTTGCAAAATAATGGCATGAATTAAAAAAAAAATGCAGTACTTGGTGTCTTAACTTATCATGAACGTATAATGTTGATACGTCAGAAATTAATAATTGATAAAAAGCGTTATTATGTAATGTTACGGTCCATGTAAATCTCATATAGGTTTTTCCTTGTATTGAACTTGACCCACGTGGTGTAAAATTTAATTTGCTAATAGCAAGGTGATTTGCTCATTTTGAAAACTAATTAGCTATATTATTTGCTAATTATTCGCTATTTTTTGGCATACCTTTGGAGTGAATTGGGTTAAGTGGGTGGGCCAAGTTCATAAACGTTCCGCATTTCACATTTTTGATATTCGACCGTACAGGATCGTATTTCTATATTTAGTATTCACTATTCACTATTTATGCAACCATTTTTTTTTATTGACTTTTCTATATTCTATATATCTATAAATTATATTTTATAATATATAATATAACTGTACAAATGTATTTTAAGGCTCAGTTTTTTTTTTTTTTTTGATATAATTAAATAAATAACTTGTTCTTTTTCATAAGCATGTTATGACTTAAATTCTTCGAAAAAACATGTTCCTAGTACAAAAATATTCTGTAATAATTTTGTACATGATAGAAATATTACAACACTATAATTATTATTTAATGCGCATTATTACATGTATAGTTTTTATAAATTAGGTACATCAAAACGGCATCAACATTAGTAGAAGAAGCTTGTTTAAATACAAGTCATCATGTAGTTTGTGATAACATAGACTTAGATACTATTCTTATAGAATACGAAAATTATTATTTTTTACGTTATCAGAAAAGACCACAAATTAGTAAATCGATGGATACTACTAAATCTGATATTCATTCTACCAAAAATAAAACCAAAACTTTCAAAAAGTCAAATACAAATCAACATTCACAAGATATTCAATCAATAGGCCCAACTTTTTTTACAGTAACTCCTTTTAATAGTTATAATGAATCCATAGAAGAAGAATATTGTTTGCCTTCCATTGATCTTAGCCATTGGAAGGACGAGTGGCGAGTATATGCTGAAATCATATCAAAGGTAATGACTAAAAATACATTTACTATTATGAAGAGGAATAAAACGAAATATTAAATATGAAACTAACTTAAAGGAAATTTTAGTCACCGATCCAAATGTGAAGTGGTCAGATATTAAGGGGCTTTCTACGCCCAAAAAGTTATTAGATGAGGCTATCGTATTACCTACAAAATATCCCGACTTATTTACAGGACTTTGCACACCATGGACGGCAATGTTATTTTATGGTCCTCCTGGTACAGGTACCTATTTATATTATAAATTATTTCAATAAATTACTATTATATAATATATATGTATTAAAAATACATACTATTTTCAGGAAAAACATTGCTTGCTAAAGCAGTAGCGACTGAGTGTAAAACAACATTCTTCAATATTACACCCAGTACACTTGTTGCTAAATGGAGAGGAGATTCTGAAAAACTCATTAAAGTAATGTTTGAAATGGCAGAGCAAATGTCACCAAGTACAATATTTATTGATGAGTTAGATACAATTGCATCAAAGCGTATTGACCATGAAGCTTCTCGAAGATTAACATCTGAAATATTAATACATATGGATGGACTCCTACGTTCAGAAAAACGAATTTTTTTGTTGGCAACATCAAACCATCCATGGTAAAATTATAAAAATAAATATTTAAACAGTAACATATTAAACAAATAATTTAAAAACAATCACAATTCAAAATCCTTATACAAAGTAGAAAACTTAACCATTTCGTTTCTTGTACAATTGTACCTATCTCTAAAATAACTATTATAATTAAGTTTATTATACCTAAGGCCTAAGATACTATTATAATATATATATATATATATATCAATAGTAACTTATAACCGTAAAGTTCTACATTGACAAAGTTATAAAAAGCAGACAGCGGACAGCCGACATTACATAATACATTAATATAATATAACATCTTAGACGTTTAAGATATATGTATATATATCTACACACACACACACACACACATATATATATGTATGTATGTATGTATGTATGTATATGATTTCGATTCATTCATCTAGTTAGACTACAACAATAATCCACTGGTCTAAAACGCAATTTTAGTAGGTATTATAGTATTACTTCTACTAAATTATGATTGCTTGTAATTAATCTAAATATTAATCATATGATATAGTTAATTTGTGACCATGTTCGTTTACCTCTGCAATTCTGCATTGTAGTCCTTACCTCTTATAGTACATATGTAGGTAGATACATAGGTGGTCAAGTGTTTACTTGATATTTTAATTAATAGTGGGATAATCACTATAAATGTTAAAAAATATATTTAGTTGGTCTATAAAATTAAAATTTTAAATGAACCATTAAAATAAATCACATTTTTGTTTAGCCCGGCATTAGAGTAATACGTATACAAAATATATTATCGTATGAGTATTTTTAATAAGCATTATAATTTATAATAATATTATACCATATAAAAATATAGGTCATAGATATCATGCCTGTGTGTTTTATACGCAGAGCAAGGACAGAAAAGAGGAAATAATTACATACTTATTATCTACTATATTTTAAACTATGCAATGTTATTTTCATATTATATTAAATTTTAATCTATATAGAATATCTTCCATAGAATATTTTACTTTTACGTATGCACAATGTGTATATCTACCTACTTATTTATTTAAAATACTCTATGAAGTTATACTTAATACCTAAAGTAAAATAAAAGTTTGATATAGTGACACAATAATCAACATATTATGTAGAATGTATGTACTTTTTCTGAAATATAGAAAATGTAACTTTATAAACATTTATTTTAAAATACAATACTAATATAAGCATCTGGAAACACCAAAGAATTTTACCCAAGTATCCCAAGTTCTATCTAAATGTACCGCAGTATACGTGATATAACACCTTTGGCTATACATAAACGTATATACATTATAAGTATATTATGCAAACCTATGTATCGAACTAATTATTATACATTTATACTTAAAGATATTATATTGTTATATACGCTTAATTATTATTATTGTCTAAGGGAACTAGATCCTGCGATTTTTCGTCGTCTTGAAAAACGTATTTTTGTTGATTTGCCGGATGTCCAAGCTAGAAAAGATATGTTTGTATACTATCTATCGGAAATGTTACAAAAACACAAATATATCAAATGCGATATTGATAGTGATAGCCTTGCTCGAGTATATTATAAATAATGAATGTAATAATAATATAAAATATAACTCAAACTACTTTTTTAGGAAACTAATGGTTATTCTGGTTCAGACATAAGACTTGTATGTAAAGAAACAGCAATGCAGGCTATGCGTTCAATATTCCAAGTTTTAGAAAAAAAACCTGGTAATAATATCAATTATACAATAACGACTAAAGAAGTCAACAACGCAATTTCTAAAACTAAACCATCAACAAGTGAAGCAGATAATAATAAATATAAAGTTTGGCAATCACAATATGCATCATGTTAATTTAAAAAAGAATAATTTAACTCTAATTATTTTTTTAAGTACTAAAATATACCTATTATAGATACAAATATTTTTGTTTTTATTGATTTCAAATAATTAAACATAGTATAGGTATCTCTAATTGTGAATTTGAGATTAAAAAGGTCGGCAAGTGGATACCGCTCTACTCTACAGTGGGTGTCGAGTGGGGTCAATGTTATGAATTTGTTAAATTTAAATTAAATGCTATAAAATCATTGTATACGAAAAACGATTTTGAGCAAAGACGGTCTGTCAGCCTATATAACTAAGTGTATTTTATGATATTATTGCTATTAAAAAATAATTAATTTTACTATCAATGACACAGTAAGTTAAATTAATTTTTGCAAAAAAGATTGCATTTGAAAATTGAATTCAGAGTATAAAATATAATAATATACTTTATAAGTTTCAAGTACTCACGAAAAATATTTTTAAACTACAACGAAAGAAATAACATTGTTATTTTTCATTTAAATATCTAATTTTGTCTAAATTTTAACTTAAAATGTCTATAAAAAATTATTTTTTTAATTTTTTAGTTACACTATAAACTGCTTACTAAAAATCTTATTTTAAATTTTCAATCCTTATCCATAAATACTGAACATTTTATACATTTTTAACTTTATAAAACAATTTGCAAATGTTCGATGATGAATTTCGGTCAAAATTTGAACTTTAAATGCTTATAAAAAAAAAATTGTACCTATGTATTTTTATTAATTTTAATCTAATATTTTAACAACTTATGAGAAATCTTGTATTAAATTTTCAAGAACTTTGACCCATCAAAATTTTTTTTATCGATTTTTAAAGAAAGAAAATTTAAAAAAACCAAAAATTTCTTAGGCTTACACAAAGAGCTCAAAAATAGCTTAAAAATTGTCAAAATGTTTTTAAATTTTTTTAATGTGTAGAAAATAATAATATTAACATTTGGTAAAATTTTCAAATGTCTACAGTAATTCTTTTTTGAATTACATCAAAATAAAAAAATCGTTCCGGAGAAAACAGGCGAATATCTAATATCTAATTTCAACGCTCATAAAAAATTAGTTTGATTTTTCGATAAACATTTTCTTTCTTAGAAAGGTAAAAAAACTTATAGAAAATCGTGTGTTGAATTTTCAAATTTTAGATATAAATAGAAATTTTTTTTATGAATTTCCTAATTAAAAAAAACTGCAAATTTTTGTGATTTTTATGGATTTTGTCGAAATTTTAATTTTAGACGCTTATAAAAAACTATTGGATACTTACGCTCAACCTTTTTTTTTAACTTTCACTTACAACAAGTTATGAAGAATCTTGTATTAAATTTTCAAGTTTTTGATCGATTGAAAACATTTTTATTGATAATAATAAAAAAAAGTAATAAAAACTCGAAAATCGATTATGCCTACAAATAGCTCAAAAAAAAAATCAAAATATATTGAAAATTTTACTATTTATAGAAATTGCTTATATGAATAAGTATATATAAGTATATATATATATAACTTAAGTAGAAATATTAAGTACCTACCTATTTATTATATTTTGATTATTATAAATAAGATTTTATATTTGCCACGTGAAACTTAAATTGTTTAGTTTGTATAATAATAACTATTAGGTATTATATAATATTATTTATATATAGTTGACAGTTGTGTCTATCAATGGTAGTTAAATTGAGCTCTTCTTTTTTTTTTATATACCTTTAACGTGTTTTAACTATAAACATTTGTTAGAAGGAAGTTGGAGGCTATTTTCTTATAAGCTTGAGAAGTGTGTACACACTCAATATATTTTTGCATAGGTCCTCACAAATCCTGTAAGTATGGCCCAGATTGTAATATACCTATTACCTATATCAATTTTAAAATTAGAATCATCATAAATTGAATTTCCAATTGTTGAAGTTTTCACTGTGATTTAAGGTTTCCTTTTTAGTTTTTACGTTTTAAACATTTACAATACAGTATGCGGTAATGTGAGATACTGAACTGCTATATTCTCTGGCGATTAGATATTTTTTATTTATTTATATTTATATTTATTTTTTTATTTTTTCATTTGGTACGCAGTCATGACTCGTAATCGTTATCCTAAAGAAATGTATAATATTAATATACCAATATTATTACGTAGTAAGTATGTAAACGTTAAGGAAGCTACATGTTTGGACAAAGGCCATTAAATGGTATGTTATTATTTATAGTATTATGGCTGTATACTTTAAATTATATAATTTAAAAAACGTGTGTAAACACTAAGTCTCATGTCGACCGCCGTCTATGAACATCGTTCGCTACTACTCCGTTCCAAATTTTGTTATACTTGTATACTGCACCGATTTTCTCCATTCAAAGATATACATTTCGAAAAAAGGAAGCTGGATCAAAAATAATCGGACACCTCATCTGCGGCTGCATTAGCATCCCCCTTTAACTTCGGTAACGTTAAAAAAAAAATGACTCATTTAATTATTATCTTCTGTACGGCAGCTGCGCCACGGCCGGTCACCGGGCCGATTGTCGTATGCCGTGTGGCGTACGTCTTGTCGACGTGCGATAAGCACTATATCCTAATTACCTACGTGCACTATGGCATCATATAAATCTAAAACCGTCGTATCTCCTTTAATTATTTCTAAAACACGTATACAGAGTGTGCCAAATAAATCACCAAACCAATCTGCCCATTCAGATCTTGAGGATGGCTGGACCACTCCGACTGGAAAAAAACGTGCAAATCCGCTTTCAACATCCCCAGACTCAAATCCAGTAACTAACACTAAAAAATTCGTATCTCAAAATCGTTTCTCAATTTTCTCCGACCCGGTTGACCAAACCGAAAAAATGGAACAAGATCCAGACCTCAATGAACCTCTCTCTTCCCAAATCAAACCTCCACCACCTACAGGCCCGGCGCAAGGCTAAATGACGCCCCAGGCCAAAATGCCAACTGGCGCCTTTTTCATACAATCCATAATATTATAATATTCGGAAAAAATGTTGTTCATGAACAGAAATACGGAAAAATGATATATAATGCTTAACTTGTACATTATTTATTATCGTCTTAATTAAAAAAAATAACATATGACGAAATATAATGTAATAGGTATAATATTTACATATAAATACAAAATACCTACATACTAGTAAAAAAAAAAATAATAATAATACAGAAATTAATAATAAATGGAAATAGAATATACAATAAAACATAACATAAATAAAATATTTATTTAAATTTGTTATCGATGAACACTTTTTTTGATTTTCTCTCGGTAAAACTCCGTATAATTGTAGAAAAATCAATTTCCGCAGTTATTTCGTTTTCTATAGATAAAACCGATAGTGAGACTAAACGTTCATTAGCCATAGTAGATCGCATATATGTTTTTATGAGTTTTAATTTTGAGAAACTCCGTTCACCACTAGCTACTGTCACTGGTAACGCCAATAATAATCTTAAAGCAATCCAAAGATTTGGAAATATGTATTGGAGTTCATAGTCAAAAATGTATTGGAGAATATTAAGAGGTGAACTTACGTCCAAACAAGAAATTAACAATTGCTTGATGTTCACAATCTCTGTGCATAATTCGACACCATCAATATCAGAGTCAGATCCATCTTTAAGGTGATTGTGTAGATCCATACAATGTTTTAATAATTCGTTTTCATTTTCAGGTGCATTTTTTAAATCGTACAAAAAATTCCATAAATCAACATGGATCTTTAAAATTTTAAAACGATCTGTCAATAATGTAGTAACAACGTCCATCAATGTGTAAAAAAATTCACGTTTAAATTTTTCGACTGCAGTTCTATGATCAGTGTCATCTGAACGCTCATAATCAAAGTTTTTTTTTTTATACGCTTCCGAACTACTTTTATTTCAGAATCCACCCCTAATTCATCTGCTATTGTTTTTGCTTTGACCAAAATCTGATCAAATTGATCTCTATAGTTCTTAATAAACTCTAAAGCACTTTTTAACATATTAGAACCATTTATTAAGTCCATTGCTTTTGCTTGCATACTTTTACGGACTAGATTAACTTGAAAAAGAATATCGTACCAAACAACTAATGATATTAGAAACTTAAAATCTGTAAGTTGATCAGCAAGCGAAACAGCTTCATGACGCGTTCCAGCATCTATGTTTTCAACTTCGGATAGTTTAATAAGCGCATTGTAAATTTGTTCAGTTTGAAAGCGAACAACTTTTTTTTTTTTAGTTATAAAGTTTTCCTGACAGTTGGTCATCTGAACTCAAGGCTAAGGAATAAAAAAAGAAAAGTTTGACATTTTGAAAAAGGTTAACAAAAGAAAAAAAAATTTTTTTTTCTTTTTACAAAATCTGTAACAATTGATAAATTAGAAATTGACAAAGTTTTAAAAGCTTAGATCTAACTATATTTTTACAACAGTAATAAGTATGTATAAATTAAGATTTAATTAAGAATTAATAAATATGAGAAACTAATAATACAATAGGCAGTTAGCGTATGAGGTCATGTGGACGTCCACGCTTGAGA
>JACXSJ010002324.1:0-48571 GCA_014851325.1 Pentalonia nigronervosa | reverse complement strand
AGTTACAAATCATTTGTATGGGAAAAAGAAAAGGGCTATTTTTAGGGTTTTTCCAGCAATAATTCTAATTTTTCTCGCCGTAAAAACCATCCTTGAACTTCAACGAACATTTTAAAAAAAGATTTGGCCAAATTGGTCCAAGCGTTGTTGAGTTATGCGCTTACCAACACATTTTGCGATTCATTTTTATATTATAGATAATATTTTTACAATCCGGAGCTTTTAAATTCTAATTATAACCAACCGAAATGGACGCAAAGGCTAATATTACAAACCGGAACGCCGTTAGAGTGATGCATATTATAAAAAAACATTTTAAGGTATATTTTGATTTGTGTTTTTGAGTTTTAAAGTTTTGTTAATAGTATTATTATTAAATTACATATGCAATATATTTATATAAGTACATTAATTACAATACAAAATTAGCTTCATATAGGTGATTAGTTTTCGAGATTTCGTATTTAGACAAAGAGTGATCTTTTACGTTTATATAATATATAGATTATATATATATATGATACATATCAATTATGTTCATCTTCACTTTTTTCTTTAATAACTTATTTATACTCATAGACCATATTTTCAATTTATTTAAGGAGTGTCAATTGATGAAAAACTTTTATTTTCCAAATAAGAACCCCCTTTTAAATTATTAAGTGGATAATTTTTTTAAAAATGTTGACGTAAGTGCGCAATTTAAAATGAAAAGTTTAATTTCTTAGTTATTAAAATGTTTATAATCTAGATGACTATTGTAAATTGCATAATTCCATGGGGCATTTATATGCCTTTAGACTTTATAGGGCGTGTATTATAATAAGCACGTCTTATAAATTTTTAATACATGTTGAATCTTATAAAATTCTGAGTGATTCATAAGCATGTAAGTATGCAGTGTCATTTATTTTGTACTTGTAGAATTTTTAAGTTTACTTAAGGGCCTTTTATTTTCAAGTATATAGATATTTTACACCATTTAAAGAATGTCCTGCGACTCCCAACTCTTTTTTTTAAACGAGAACCAACTTACTACAAATTATTAAGCAGATGATTTTTATAAATATATTGATATAACTAGGTAAATCAACATTATTTTGTAACTATAAGTAGTTTCTGAGTTATTAAAATTTATACATCTACTAATAGGATACTAGGTATAGTCCTGAAAAATAGTTTTATAAAACTTTCAAGTATACGCAATATTTAATCTAGTAAGTACAGTTTTTGAAAAGTATAAATATTGATATATTAATATTATTATATTAATTACTATAATTTTCAACTCATCATAGCCTTTATATCCTCCAGACCTAAATTATCATGGACTTATCCTTAATATAGTACACAAAGTTAAATAATACTAAAACTAATCATTCAAATTTGGGTTTGAAATTTTGAATACATCTTTTAAAAAAAAAACTATAAACTTAAAAATATATTTGGAATATAGATATAAATCGCAAGCACATACACAGATCGTAATTGTCGATGACAATATTGTAAATACCTCATTAATTTTACCTAGTACCTAAAACCAAAGATGAGCAAGTAGATAAAAATAATTAACATAAGTTATGTTAAGTTAAGTGAACACAAAGTTGTTAAGTTAGAAGTTAATAGTTAGCAAATAATAAATCTAACTCTCTAAGTCTAGAGGTAATATAGAAAAAAATTAGTTAACTCGGTTTAAAAAAAGCTCTATCTACTTTTTCATTAGCAAATGGCTCACATAAATAGTATTTTGTGTCTATCTATAAGTATATAATATTTTATCAAGAAACAGATTTTTTTTGAATTATATTATTATATCTATTACTATTATATAAAACTGTTTATAGTAATAATAATGTACAAAATCATTGAAACCATAAATTTAAAAATATTTTAACTTAAACTAAACTAGTTAAATTAAAAATGAATTAACTTTATAAATTAAAAATAAATAAACTTTTTAATTAGTTAATGGGCATTAACTAATTAGCCCACCTTTGCTAAGTTACTCAATGATCAATAACACATAGTGTATCTACCTATATTGTTTATATCATACAATTATTGCAATAATGGTAATCGGTATTAACTAGGGATTTAGTACTGGACAAGCACTACAAAGAAGTTAGTAGTAGACATTATTAATACTTAGCGAGATATACAGTATACTACCGTATAGACCATGCAGGTGATGTTTATAGCCAACAGTTATAAATTAAAATAATGGTTAGTGTACATTTATACTGTAAATATACTAAGGGCTAAATTGAAAATTATAATCATAATAACATACTAATAATAATATTATAATTATATGTTTACTTACCTAGGTACCATATAATATACATCTACTTGACAATTAATATACTCGTAATAGTAGATATTTATAATTTTTTATGCAACTATCTATATAGTCTAGTTACTGTCTATGACATATAATATGTATAATACGATATAATTATGTATAACGTAATTTATTATATAAACCTTTGAAAATTTAAAATTGGTAAAACAACTTAATTTATGAATAATAATTATTAATATTAATTAGTAATTACTTATTAAAATTTTTAATTAAAATTGAATAAATTTATAAAATTGTTGTCGTTTTAATCTCCTGCCAATTAGATCCTTTTGTGTCATTTAGTCACCGAGATCTAGCTGTCGAGGGATTTATGTGACCATTTACCTTACAAGCCTACAACGATTCTTAGAAATGTTCTAACACCCATTAACACGCATACACAATAAGTCAAAGAACACGAAGAAAAATACTTTTGCTCCGGCTGTCGAACACAAACTTGATGCAAACAGTACCAAAAGAGAAAGAAAATGCAACCTTGTTCGATCGACTTATATTAGTTTTGAAAAGATAATATTGCATTCATTAATCAATTTTCTAGATTTGTACGAAAATAGATTTATGACTTTATTTTGAATTAATATAATATAATGCATAGAAAGTTTATATATTTCTCAAATTAAACTTATACTTGACTTAGAGATAAATAGCGACGAAATGAAAAAGATCAACAAGTGGGGACTGCTGTACAATATGTGTCGTGTGGATCACTTTCATGGATGTGTTAAATTTGAATTCAATGATATAAATCATTGTATACGAAAAACGACTCTGAGCGAAGATAGTCGTCAACCTACATAACTAAGTGTATTCTATGATATTATTGCTATTAAAATAATTCATTTTACTATTAATAATACAGTAAGTTGAATTAATTTTTACAGAAAACATTGCATTTGAAAATATCAATGAATGTATAAAAAATCATAATATACTTTAAAAGTTTCAAGTACTCACAAAAAAATGTTTTTAAATTACAACGAAATAACTAACATTGTCATTCTTCATTTTGATATCTAATTTCGTCCAAATTTGAACTTAAAATGTCTATAAAAAAATATATTTTTTTGATTTTTTGGTTACATTATAAATTATTTACGGAAAACTTTGTTTTAAATTTTCAATCCTTAATTATAAAAACTGAACATTTTATAAATGTTTAACTACAAAACAATTTCCAAATATTTGATAATGAATTTTTATCAAAATTTAAAGTTTAAATGCTTATAAAAAAAATGTACCTATATATTTTTATTATTTTTAATCTGCTATTTTAACAATTTATGAGGAATCTTTTATTACATTTTCAAGAAATTTTACCTAACAATTTTTTTTTTTATTGATATTTAAAGAAAAAATATTGAAAAAAACCAAAAATTTCTTAGACTTGCAATTAGCTCAATAATTGTTAAAATATTTCTAAATTTTTTTTTCATAGAAAATAATAATTTACACATTTTGTGAAACTTTCAAAGTCTTCAATTTATTCTTTTTGAATTATATCAAAATAAGGAAATCGTTCCCGAAGAAAACTGTAATTTTTTTTTTTGTTTTGTTTTAGAAAGGTAGAAAAATGTATAAAGATCCTTGTGTTGAATTTATCATCAAATCTTAGATTTGAATAGAAAATTTTTTATCAATTTCCTCATCAAAAAAAACTGTACAATTTCGTGAATTTTACATATTTTCTTGAAATTTCAACTTTAGATGCTCATAAAAAATACTTAAATACTTATGCTCAATTTTTTTTTTAATTTTTATTCACAACAAATTATGGAGAACATTGTATTACATTTTCAAGTTTTTTGACCAACTGAAAAATTTTTTATCGGCAATAATAAAAAAAAAAAATAAAAAAAAAACCAAAAATTTATTATGCTTATAAATACCTCAAAAAAAGTCAAAATATTTTGAAAATTTTATGGTGTATAGAAAGTGCTTATATAAACATTCTATGAAAATGGTATGTGTTTACGGTCATTATTTATTTTATAACATCAAAAATAAAAATAAATTTTATCAAAAATTTGCTTTGCGAAAAAATTCCCGTTTTTCCTTAATTTTTTTTTTATTTTTCCCGGCGCGTTTAAAAACTATTGAGAACTTTTTACTTTTGATCCCCCAAAGTATCGACTAGATTCAATTTCCTATCAGAAAAGATGTTGATGAAGAAAATTGGAACACTTTTATTACACTAAAACGTAATGACAGTCACAAAAAAAAGAAAAATAAATAATACACAATATTTTAAAATTAATACTAATATCGCTCCGTTCAGAATCTAAAATGTAACATAAAAAAGTGTATAAACAAAATTCAGTTTTTAAAATTAAATTTGAGATACTGGAAGTATGTTTAATTTTCTTTCACTTAATGGTCTAAATCCATGAAAAAAATTGGTTGCTCCAGCCATTTAATATGTAATAATTAATATATTATAACTAGCTGTAATATATTATATTATGATCAACTTGAAAGCTAATCGGGACACACCGTAGACCGCCAGATCGATGTGAATAGGTTCGTAGTTACAATAATAACTTAAAATTAATTTAAATATTTTAAACATGCCATTGTGTATAGTGTATATAGTATTGTATTATGTTATTTCGAGACTCATAATAATTCCATAAATTAATTATTCATGTATGTTTTTTGTCTATTCAAGTTAATAGTAAATAATAATGACGGTATTATTGTATTTATTTTTATTTTCATAATGTCAACGTTATTTTTTACCTACAACTTCTCTCCCAAATTTAAATAGGATATTTTAGTTATAACTGTCAACATTGTACGTGTTCTGCTATTGAAACATTAATAATTTAGTATTTATGTATATTTATAATATTATAGATACTGTTCAATAATATATTTTATTCATTGCTTGTACTTATGATAATTTATATTTTTCGGATGAATCAACGTTTTTAGTTGAAAATAAAAATAGTTTCGTTTTTTAAATTATTCGTTAAATACCAATATATGTATGTGTATTATATTATAAACCTAATTTATTGTGTTATGTTAATATAAGATGTCATCAGTGCTCAACAAAAAGCATTTCTATTTATTTGTAAATGGTTTTTGAAAATACCACCAAAATACTGAGAGAGTTACGAATAAAGAAATATATATAAAAGGATATAAAGACCCCTTCCAAGTAAAATAGTTTTATTAATAAAATGAATAGGTCAGGCAACATTTCTTCTTCCTTGATCCATGCTTTCAGTGTACAGACACACTGCAGGAACACAACCTATGTCTTATAATATAATAATTTTAATCACTGGTATAAAATGTTTTTCGCAGCCACAGTTATTTCTATTTTTATTATTTTTTGTTTTTTAGATATTATTACAACGCACAAATATCCAATAGGTAAGATTATTATTTAAGTTACTTATAAGCACATTTAATAGATTGAAATAACAATTATTGTATAAATAAGTGATATAATATAGTTAAGTACCTCACCTCACAATACAGTAATAAACTATAATTGGTTGGTATACTTATGTATAGTTTGAAGATATTATTATATTCTATACATTTTTTTATATTTATGAAATATACAATATATATATATATACTCTGCAGTATACTCACTCATAGACAAATTTGCATATTATATCATATTGTTAGATATTATTTTTAAATGATCATATTTTTGTCAATTTAATTTTCTAAGATTAAAATTACCAAACATATTTACAGATTCTACTGAATTTCAATAAATTCAACTATTCTATCTTCAGCCTATAATTTTTAATACAATTTTTTAAGACAACAATAGTTTTAACTTTTATTAGTTTTAATCTATTATTAAATTTAATAATTATATTACTCTGCTAACTTTTAATTAAAAGTAATATTGTACACTGTAACACTTAATTACTTAAAAAACAAAAATACTATTTTTTATAGTGATTTAGTTTTTTCTTGTTATTATGTACCTATATATTTGTATTAACTGACAATATTAACTTAAAATTTAAAATTGTTTGTAGATTTTAAAATGAACATAACTCAATTTAAAATTAAAATATAAAAAAAAATTCTATGAGATTCACTAGATAATATTCTTACTTACAAATTTAATAATAAGTCAATTCACTCTTAATATTAAATATAACAGAGTTAAATGGATTATTCAGAACGTACAATTTGCTATATATTATGCGTTTCTAAGACAGAAACGCATGTGAGTGTAGAATCGTCTTTAAATATTGTATTTTATAATAAACCCCTTTTAGGTACAATGTTTATTTTTAATTTCACTCATTCATAAAATGTTTTTGAGAAATCTGCTAAATAAATTATAACTAAAAGTAGTCTTTGGAAGATACACATTTACATTGTGCGTCATAATGTGCAACATTTGGTTTACGGGTGAATATCTAATGTCCAAAATTTTTACTTTAAATGCTCATAAAAAATTAATTTGACTTTCCAGTAATTTTTTTTGTTTAAGTTAAACAAATTTTTGAGGAATTTTGTACTGCATTTTAAAATCTAAGATATAAAAAGAAAACTTTTTACAAATTTTTAACTTAAAATAGTTTTTGTGGTTTTTACGAATTCCATAGGATCATACTGAATTTAAAGGCTTCTTAACTACTCATAAGGTTAATTTTTTTTAACTTTTCAACTTAACTAGTTCGTTATTTTTCTAATTAACTTAAAACTTAACTATTATTGATTTATTTGATTTATATTTGATTTGTATTTGATTTATGTCTATATATTAACAATGATTTTAAATACAAATAAACAAATAAATATTTCCTCATTTAATAATTTAGTCAACACAAATATGTAACTAACCCACTACAGCTAGATAGTGTCAAAATAAAAAAGAATAGTATAAGATGCATTATTTTCTATCAAAATATGTTAAGTTGTTAATTTAAAAAAATTTTAAACTACACAACCACTATAATAATATGTGTAAATTATCTTTGATCCAGGTATCAATAAAAAAAAAAGTAACTTTTACATAACTGAGTTAAATTAATATTTTTTTTCATATTAACTTTAAGCTTTTAAAATTAATTATATTGTTATTAATTATTAACTTATAGCTTAATGTTCGGTTTGGTTAGGCTAGTGACTTAGTGCTTAACGTTAAGAGGGTTCTAACTTCTAAGTGATTGGATTTTTCATGCATTTTGACCGATAAGCTGGTGAAAATAAACGGTAAATGGACATTTTCCCTCCGGACATTTCTCCCCCGGCTGTTTTCGATGTAGTAGGACATTTTTTCCTCGATATATTTTTGATGCGGACATTTCCCCACCCCCAATTTTTTTTTTAAATTTACTATTTAATAATATTTTATTATTTATTATTTAATATGAAATTATTTTTTTAAATATAATAAATTATAGATGAATATATTTTTGATTAATTGAACTACTTGAAACAATAAAAACTATAATTAAAATAATTTTAAAAAATAAGATTATTTATAAAAGATAAAAGATTGTCCAAATAAAATATAATTAATAAAAATGGCTAAAAATGTTAAGATAAAAATGATACATTTTGTAAAATATCTTTGATTTATGATTCTTTTGTTATTTCTAAACACATATTTTTTAGTCTTTGTTCATATTTTATTTTATTTATTCTTTTGTTAAAACTGTTAAAATTTCAAAATAAACATACTTATTAGTTATTACTTATAGTAATGGTCCAATTTTAATTATAAAAGCCGTCTTAAATATTAATTCAATTAATTCAACGTTAAACTGGCTTAACATAACTAACTGAACTAATTTAAGTTAATTTGTTTTATTAACTTACCCACCTTATCCGTGTGTACAATTTGGATGTATGCCAAAGGTGGGTTTACCCAATATTGTAATAAAATCAATGCTTTGGCCACGTTTCAAATTAGAAAAAAAATATAATTTTTCATTTAAACGTTTGATAACTTGAGCAGAATTGATATTCATCTGATCTGAGTCTGAACACGAATTAATGTCAAAATGTATTCGTTGTGTTTAGAAACCCGTTCTCAAGTTCATCTGTGTTCTACGCGTTTTGTGCATAGGTACATAGCTTTTGTAATACCCATGGTATTCATTGGGTTCGTTTATGACGTTATAATAAGTAGGTTTAATTGATATCTTTCCCCTTTACGATCGCTACAGCTTGTCATTAGGTATATCTAAAAATATATTTGTCATATTCACTATAATTTTGCACAACTTATATGTTTATAACAATAAATGAGCATACATCTTTTTTTTACTTTTTGACAACATGTTTGAACATAGATAAATTTATGTGACGTTACCACATTTAAACTAAATTTTTTTATTTAATTATTCACACATCAATATTATAATGATACAAAGCTTACACGAACTACGAGTTGTGAGTCGAGCCCAGTTTCATCGACAATGTTAGAATAAATATTAAAATTATGAAGATATTTACAGGACCCACAAGAATTCCATTACTTGGCAACTATCTAGAAATTCAAAAGCTCAAGAATAAATTAGGATTCTATCACTTGGTCTGGGATGAATTGGCCAAATGTTATGGTCAAGTGTATTCTGTAAAATTTGGCCCAATAGAAGCTGTAGTAGTTTCTGGATATGATGCGGTGCGGCAAGTATTGTGCAAAGATGACTTTGATGATCAATCAGATGGATTTTTTTTCAGAACCAGAGCTTTTTATAAAAGATTAGGTGTGTTAACCAAACAATTGTTTTAAACATTTATCAATAATTTAAAAAAATTAAAGGCATAGTATTTATTGATGGACCAACGTGGACTGAACAGAAAAAATTTTGCATGCAACATTTACGAAAATTGAGATTTGGTGGTGATGTAATGGAACGAATTATAATTGAAGAAGTTAACGGTCTTATAATATATATAACAAAAAAATGTGAGGTATGTATTTTAATACATTTCTTATAAATTAATATTATAGAATAAAATTATTGTATTGAATTACTTTTAGAATGGTAGACCAATTGAAGTGTATGGATTATTTGAAGTATCAGTTTTAAACGGTCTTTGGGCGATGCTAGCCGGTGACAGATTTTCATTGAATGATTCTAGACTTGCAAGAGTTGTAGAAATAGTACATGAAAGTCTGAGGATGTTAGATATTTCAGGGGGAATATTAAACCAGTTGCCATTCATTCGGTTTTTTGCACCTAAATTTTCAGGAAATAAATACCTTAAACAAATAATAAATGAATTATATATACTATTAAAAGTAATTCTAAATTAGTTAAATAATTTTATTTTATTCATTGGTGATTGGTCTTTGAAATGTCCTATAGGAATCAGTAGAAGATCACAAATGCAAGTCAAATGACCAGGAAGACTTTATTAGTATATTTTTAATGGATATTGAGAAAAATAAAGAATCTCTGGGGTCTTTTTCAGAAGAACAGTTTGTTGTTATATTATTGGATTTATTTTTAGCTGGCTCGGAAACCACAAGTATTACATTATCATCTGTAATCTTATATCTCCTTAAAAATCAAGATATTCAAACCAAAGTACATGCAGAGTTGGAGTCAGTAATTGGAGATCGAGAAATTCGTCTTACAGATAAAAAAAAGTAGATTACGACTCTATTATAATCATTTTAGTAATGATTATTTTTATAAAGAAAATTGGTAATTATACACAGATTAAATTATCTTGAAGCCGTATTAATGGAGGTTCAGAGACATAGTAACGTGGTTCCGTTAGCGATCGCTACTAATAAAACTATTCGAAAAACCAGCCTACAAGAATACATAATACCAAAAGTACGATAGCACTGTTTTTAACAATATATAATGTATATATAGTATACGTGTAATAGAAATAATTATTGTACAAACAATTTTCAGGATACATTAATATTGGCGAGTATATGGAGTGTTCATATGGATAAACAGCATTGGGGTGATCCCGAAGTATTTCGACCGGAAAGATTTTTGGACAGTACAGGAAAAATTATAAACGATAATTGGTTTATACCATTTGGTGTTGGTTAGTATAATAATATAATACATTTTTATGTCGTTATTAATATTCAAATAAAATATTTGACGGTTATTTTTGAATTTTTAGGAAGACGAAGGTGCCTTGGTGAGACATTGGCTAAAACATATATATTTATGTATATTGCAAAATTAATTCAATATTTTGAAATACAAATTCCGCACAAAGTCAAATTACCAGATAAGCCTCAAGATGGTGTAGATGATTCTCAATCTCCACTGTCTGCTCTTTTTATACCTAGACGTTGTTTAAGTCAACTAAATAAAATTTGATAAAAAATTAAATTTGTATCACTCATGATAAAAAAAAAAAATCAACAATATTTTTAACCATATATTAGCTAGTTATTAATAAACATCACTACATAGATCTACCACAAACTAGGAGTATATCGAATGCACTTTCTTTTATCTTTTAAATAATATTGAATTAAATTGAACTACACCTATCATGTTAGTAGGTATATTATTTATATAATGTCCGATATGTAAATATGTTATAATAAAACATATTATCATGTTTTATTGATATACCTATCGAATTGTGTGTGCACTTACATTTGTATCCAAAGAGCCAAGACCATTTACTTATAATAAATAAACGATTATAATTGATTTTTATGTAGGTATTTAATGGTAATAAATATTACATAATAATATGTAATATATAATGTGACTAAAATATGATATATTTTATTTATTTTTAGTGTGAATGTGTGATGTATTATGAATATACCCAAACCCTGATTTACTAATTAATCGCACCAATACAATTTCAAATTATAGGATCATAACCATCTACCTCAATTAATTTCAATTAGTAGGTACTATATAATATAATTTATGCTCAACATATTTTAAAAATAATTTTGTAATTAATTTTTGGATTATGGATTATTAATTTGAACATTTATAGTTAATAATTCAAAAAATGTTAATATTCATACACCAAAGATGAAATTTTAAAATGTAATACAGAGTTCCTCATAAGTTGTTATTTATAACTTGCATTAAAAGAAAAGTCAAGCATAATTCTACAAATATTTTTATAAGCATCTAAAGTTTCATACAATTTTACAGTAAATCAGTATTTGACTCAAAAGTTAATATCTAACAAGTAATAATAATAAATATATTTATAAAGTATAAATAAATACCTCTGCATAATGATATTTTATTTTTATTATTATAATACTTATTTGTTCAACTTTTTTTTTAACTTCAATATTAATAACAACTTATGAGGATCCTTGAATCAAATTGTCAAGCTTTTTGAGTGATACCACAATTTTTATCGATATTCATAGTCACTTTTATTTATTTTATTTACCTAGATGTTTTATAGTGTGATGTTAATATCTAAAAGTTTTATTTTGTTTGTTAACATATTATATAGTACGTATAATACTGGAATTTTAGGTATATGATTTAATCACTGTTAGAATAATTGCAATTAGGTATTAATTATATGAATAATAAGGAATAAAAAGGTCAGTTTATAAAATGTGTTTAGACCTTTTATTGTTGCAGAATACTGGACTGTATTTAATTAATTTAAAATATGCATTAATAATTGATATAAAATATATAGTTGAAAATGAGTTAATCTATACATTGCGTAATATGTATAATACACTTATACCTATTATATTTTAATGTGTAGATATGTTAAAAAACTCGGGGCCTATTGAATCATAAATCCCAGGTGATGGATTTGTTGGCACAGCACTGCAATTTTTAAGCATGTCCACGAAAAAAAGCTATTTGTTTAAAACAAATTTGTTTGTATCTCAGAAAATACTAATATTTTTGGACATTAATATGACGAAAAGCTTTGTACTTCTCATTCGATAGGAATTTTTCATTAGAAGATATTCAAAACGCTTTTGATTTTTCCACAAGTTTTGATAATGCATACTAAAAAACTAAAATGTTGTAGAAGAAATAACATAAAAAAATCTACTTTGGGTTTTTATTACATTTATTAAATATTAAATAGATTTATCTCTTCATCACTGAAAAATTATAGGACATAATATTATAATGGTCTTTACCCATCGGCTATAATATGATTAATATATTTAGTTATAATCTACACTAGCATAAAAACATATTAAAACTTTAGACTTCATTGGTGTGCTCAATTGTATTAATTCGATCGACTTTTATAAAATTTAGTAACCAACTGAAACTACTCACATATAAAATATATAGCATTTGTGTTGGTTTAATAATATCATATAATGTATATATCCAGTATGAAAAATTTTAAATACTATTGACCTACCATGTCCGCGAGAGTGAGGGAGCTAAAGGAGAAAGTTATCCTTCATCATAAAAAATTTAAAAAAATTAAAATGAGTAAGATTTGTTTACAAAATGATTATGATTAAAATATAATTATATTCTTTGATATGTAATATATATGATAATTTGTTACACATGCTTGCCACATTTTTATGCTTAAATTGTGCAGATATTAAAATTCTGATTTTTGTAATTTTTAAATAAATTTGAAGATCATATTTTTGAATTCTTGAGATTTTTGTACCACTTAAGGACTGTGACAGTAAAAAATTCTGTTTTTTAAGTAGGAAACATCCTTTTTTACTTTTAAATTATACAGCTGTTATTTTTATTAAAAATTTTAATGTATCTAAATTTGAACAAATAGTTTTTGAGTTTTATATCTTTGTCTTTATGTTTTAAAGATATGTCTATGGTAATGGGATATGTAAATATGGGGACTTAGATGATTTGAATATGTTATATATGTTATTATTACAATTGATCTATCAATATAAATAATATGTAAAAACTGTTCTAGTATAATAAATATTGCACATTATAGTTTATATTTTTGAAAAACCATTTTTAAGGATAATTATCTCTAGTATAACCATTTTAATAACTAAGAAGCTACTTATTAGAATTTTTATTTAGATAGGTAATTTTCAGGAAAATCATCCGTTAAATAATTAGCAATATAAAAGGGGGTTCTTATTTGAAAATACAAATTTGTATCACCATAAGATATTCTTAAGTAGTACAAAAAAATGATGAATTTCAAAATATGGTATATAGGTATACTTAAAATTTTTGAAAAATTATCCTATATTATGTTTTTTATAATTTTAAACACACAAGTATAAAAATATACTAAGATTTATGAAAATAGTAGTTTGTATACATTTTTTTTTTCTAAACTCCATATGGTATCTTTTTTAAAACAACCAATGGTCTTTATAAACACAACACATGATAATTAGTAATTAATAATAATAATTACTTAAATATATATGTATACATAAACATATTTGAGTTATACCTCTAATGAGATAGCCCCTTTTCTTAGTCTAAGTCATTTTTCGTAAGTCATATGGCTTCAGTTTATTGAGGCACCTAATGTCTTACGAGTTGTTTAGAAGTTGTGTTGGGGTGTAGCCCAAGATTTTTAACATATTTGTTGGCAAACTTTTTGATTTTGTTCTAAATAGATGATACATTCAAATCTCGATGGATGATTTCATTTCTGTCAAACCAGTATGCTGCTACAATAGTACAAAGGGTAATTTTCTGACAATGCTGAACGACTTTGATGTTGGATTTGCTGGACCAACTCTATAGTTATATGCTATAAGTCTAGATCGGTTTGATAAAAGCTACATATAGAAGCTGTTTGTTTGCCAGGTCTAGTGTGGAATGTCTTTCAATGACATTTGACCAAACGTCTTTTCAAATATTTTGCTTGTTCAATATTCTCTATTCTAGTTATTGATCATACAAATTTTTACTGGTTTTCTAACATAATCTTCCCTAATAACAAATATGTAAAAAACAAAACTAATATTACTTTATTATTTCTAATTTTTTAAAACTTGGGTATTTATTAGTGTTTAAAGTTAGAAAATAATACTTCATAAATAATTCCTATTTATAATATTCAATATAATATTTCTTGCAATGATAGTACAAAGAATATGCATAAATCATATATAAGTGCAGTTGCTTATGAATTATAATGTCATAGACCATATTATTTTTTTTTAGTTTTTTCTTGATATGACAACTTGTTAACCCTTCTCCATTTTATTGTCCAAGTATCTATAGCACTACTATTTCTGAATATATATTGAAATATTGTTGCAAAAAAAAACTATTATATATTGATATGAAAACTAAATATAAAATTATAAACTATATTTATTTAATTTGAATACAATTGTTGATTTAAATTATACTAACAACTTTTTAATGAATATTCACAAAAACAAAAATTGATAGAATAAATGATTTATTATAAATTAAACATAAATATGTGTATAATAACTACCAAAAATGAAATCATTATAAATACTAATAAAGTAAACAATGTGATGGCCTATCAATGACTACTGCACTAAAAACTTGAAGATCAATGATATTATAGTCACTTCTTAATAATGTTTCCATGGACCAGGTATTGGTTTTGGGGTTGTACACTTCTACAGTATTAACTAATTTCATAGAATCTTCAGTTTCTCCACCAATAACATACAATAAACCACCTAATGTGAATACTCCTATATAAAAATGTTATTAAAATTCATTATTTTTTTTACTAAGGTTATTTGCAAAACAAATAATTATTATAGTCACCAGGTTTGTATCGGCAAAAACACATATCAGCAATAGAATACCAAAATCCATCACTTGGTCTATAGGCCTCATTACTTTTAAGAAACTTTGATCCATTACTACCGCCAACAGCATACATAACACCATCCAAAACTCCTATACCAACACCATTGCGACATACAGACAGTTCTTCAACTAGTGTCCATGTATCATTTGTGGGATCATAACATTCCACAGACTTCAAATCTTTTGAGCCATCAGAACCTCCTACCTATACAATTAAATAAATTAAATATTTAACAAACTTAAATAGAAAAATAAAATATTAATTCACCACATATAAATGATTATTGAGTACACCAACACCCAAATCACATCTCTTAGTAGTCATATTAGTTGCCATTTTCCATTTTTGAATACTCATACCAAAAACCTCTACACTATTTAATGGGCCAGGATTATTACATCCACCAACCTAGAATTTAATATTATATATTTTATTTTATTTGTTAGTTTTAAATACCTCTAAGGGGTTAATTAGTACAGTTTACTTTATAGAATAGTTAGAGGTACTCATAAACAAACATGTGAATCAAACTGTTAAGTTATACATAGTTAATAGCTTAAATTTAAATTTAATACAATTTTTTTTAATTTAGTATGCGAATTGATAAAAAGAACAAAATTTTGCAAGGTGTTACATGCATTTAAAAGGCGATACTTAAGACTAAATTTGATTATATTAGCTGAGTATTGTGGTACTAAATATAGGTGATTATTTCTAGATTTAAAAATTAGAATTTTAATGTTTATCTTCTTTAAGAACTCAGGACACGATTCTTTATTATTAATTTAAGTATGAAAACTGTTTTGAAGGATTATCTGAAAGCTAGAGATACTTGACCTAGCCTTGTGCCTATGATTTCCAAGGAAGCGTCTACTCAATCGAGCTAATGTGCCATCATTCTTAGGAAGGAAAGTTCAATTTTTTCTAACTTATCAATTAGATCATTTTGTTTCAAGATCTATATCTCTAATGAAAATTCTAATATTGGCCTTATAAGTGAGCAGTATAATACTTTAAGACAGTTAATGTCTTTAAAATGAAAGTAATTTAATTAGGTAAAGCCAATAGACTATAAAGCTTTGCTATTAATATCAATATGAGTATTAAATGTCAAGTCAGATGACAACAGAATGTTTAGATCCTGCACAATACAAGAAGTGTGTAACTGAAAACCATTAATATTTTATGAATATGTATATTTATTCCTTTGACGACTGAATGAGACCACTTTACATTTAGAAGGATTAACTTAAAGATTATTTTGAACACTATTTAGTAAACTCGTTCAAGTCACACTACCACTGAGTTGAATCATTAATCAAATTTATTGATAAACAAATTTTCAGATCTTCAGGGAGCAATAGATGTTTACATGGTTTGAAGATAAATCCAAAAGCGTTAATAAATATAATGAATAAAAGTGGAGATAAATGGCTACCCTGGGATACAGCAGATGAAGTAGTTGTGATATTAGATAAATTGCCTTAATTTACCTTAATGCAGAATGATCTATTTGATAAGTAAAACGATAACTATGATAATAAAGGATTTCTTAAGCAAGTTTTTTTTTATAATATAAAATGAGTTAAACATAAGTAAACTTACAGCATATATACAATCCATTTAATACACCAACTCCTAAAGATGATCGACCAACTAACATGTCGACCATTGGTACCCAACATGGCAATGGTGAAGATACATCAAGCAAACAAAAAGATTTAGAACTTGATCTTTTCACACCTCCTATTGCATAAATAATTTGATCTCTCATTACATCTAGCTGGTCTAGCAAATGACAATTATTCATTTCTGGTGCACATATCCGTGATTTGGTTACTGGATCATACCATTCGGTATAACACTTTGGAAATATACCAGACCGATTAAACAATAGAATAACCTGAAAAAATTAAATGGATTAAATAATTGTGAAAATAAATTAATCAAAATGGAATCTTATACTTTTTTTAAAACACCAAACTGTCTAGGTTTGCAACGAATCTTTTCAGAAATGGTGAAATTTTGAACTGACTGAAGTAGATTAAAATCTAATGCTTCACTTATAAAATCTTTACCTCAATAAATAATAATAATAAATAAAATATATAAATTCATAATGAAGGCATATTCAAGAAAATAACATTTACATTTAGGACTATTTTTAAGAAGAGGTTCTTCAACTACATTTTTTAATATAATAGGTGTTGATGCTAATAGTGGCAAACGAACATGTTCCTTTAATTCTGGTAAGAATCTTTTCTTTGATCCAAATCATTTTTTACCCACTTAATAACACATTCAAATACCTACGAGAAATAAATATAATTAAATTAAAATATAACTAAATATATCTAATTACATAAGATCAGTGGCGGTTCTATCTTCTTTTGCTCAGATATATTTATTTGTTATACTATATATTAGTATATAATTATCATAGGATCTTACAATAGATTTGGGTTTCCTCTATTTATAGCAAACCAAAAAGTATTTATTATAATTGTCTGGTAGTTTAATTTCAAATTATATGGTTTCAATATTTTGATAACATACTGCACTAATAGCAAATTTAATGTTTAATAGTAATAAATTGTTATATGTAGGTGGTTTAATTATATTTAGATTATTATTTGTTGTTCATATCTCCAAATCATTGTTTAATGTTAATTTAAGTATTTTATAGATATACCTTTGTGAAAGTAATTGGGAGATTTAATAATTATAAGTTAAAAACTAACACTAGGTGTTTCTACAAGCACGTGATATATATAATAATACCCATTCACTTAATGTTTTTTTGATAACACTTAAAATTCCAATACATTAATTTTAAGTCGCCACTGTATATACAGATTATATTATATAAATTTACATGTTAGGTGAGTTGATTTTCCATAGAATATTAAAATACAAATACCTAAACAACATTATCAATTTTAGTTAGCTTACTTTATCTTCAAATTCCACAGCAAGGTCATTACAGTAAATAATATCAATTAACTGTTTACAAGATAATGATAGGAACTCATCATCTTTTACTATTTCTCTGAAAATAATCATCAAAATGTATATATATATATATATATATACCAACAAATATAAGGAATTAAGTTATATTTATCATACAAAAACTGTTTACTAATGAATGCTTTAGAACTTGACAATTCAGCACAGTTATGTAATTTTGCAAATGCTTTTATAGGTAAACAATTTGAAGTATCAAGTTGTGTTTGTAAAAATTCTGCACATACATTGCTTACATAGTCTAACTGTAAGAGATTTGCCGCTGGTAACAACACCTTGAGAAATCAACAATCATAAATTTAAATACATTTGATAGAAATCTATAATAATTCAAATAGTTATATATACCTGTATATTATTATTAGTGATCATAATTTCACCAGTGTAAATAAAATTAATTAATAATTGTAAAGCGACAGAATCAAATTTTTTTATATTAACAATATTTGTATTGCTTTCCTTAAAACTGCTGAACATTGCTTGAAAATATGGACTAGCTGCTACTAGAACATTTTTATGACTATAAACTATTGTATGATCATCAGTTTCTAATTTAATATCACAGAAATCTTTATTTCTAAAATTAAAAATATATTACAAATATTTATTTTATAAGGAACTAAAACCACTTTCAACATACTTGCGCAGAGATTGTAAGTTTTGAAGTAGACTTATAGAGTGAAAGCTATTATTAAAATGTATTGGTACAGATCCATTAAATTTCAGAACTCGCTTTAAATCATTTTCACATGATGAAATTTCATTTAGGGACATCATATCTAATATTTTTGAAAAATCGTTAAAAATAATTATTAATTTTTATATCATAACTGTGTTAAAACTGAATACTAAATTCAAGTTCATAAGGAGTAAGGAACAACAAAATAATTCCTATTAATACTTAATTGTTAAGAAATTTCTAAGTTATATATATTACACAAAAAAAATGTTAAAATAAATAAAGAGCTAATCAGATGTTCCTATCTAAATTGCTTACACACATACACGCTACAATAGCAATTTATTAATATAGAAAACTAGAGATCTAAATTAATAAAAAGTTATGTTAGCGTGTGCAATGTATATGCGATTCATGGTTCTGAAATTTGATACATAGGTAATTTTATACACAAAATTCTTTGCATCAGATCCAATTTTCAAATTTTTAAAGAGAGGCTCACAAATAATTTTTTATTTGTAAAGAGCTATTAAATACAGAAAATAATATTTGTAAAAAGATATAATTTTATTAAGATCTGTATTTATGTTTGTTCAAAACCACCTAAATAACTGTGATAAAAATCTGTGCAGCTTACATTTAATAGAGTTTAAGAAGGGATTAATCCACTAGTATTTAGTTTATCACGAGTAAAAGTATAGATGATCAACTAGTTTAAATAATAAGTAATTAATTATGTTTCTAAATTTTATGCATACAACCAAATGTATTATTTTAGTTTTTATAAAGTTTAAGGAATAATTTAATATCATTTCCTAGTCACAATATTATCAAATGTATACCCAGCAAAAATAAATAACATTATGCATTTTTTTTGTATCATCACATCACAAATACAATATTGTTAAAGGATTGTTTTTTTTTTATTACCTTTTGGTCCATGACAATAATAATAAGTAATACAAAATTATTACAATAAAAGAGGGAATGAAGAAAAAAGGGACAATTATTTTAGGAATACAAAATTATGACAATATAAATATTAAATAATAAAACCAGATTCTAATACTGAATTATTTTTTTGACAATCCCTTCAGATTTAATGTTGAGTATAGAGGAGAGGTTGGGGGAATGTTAAGAAATTTCAGGTAGTTGAACAACATTATACACTTGGTACGTAATGATGGACAATCTAAGAGTAAATGTGAAGATTACAGTTACTTTCAGTTATATGTAGTGTAAAAAAAGGAGAGTCATTTAAATCAAGTTTATAGTTTATAGTGAAGAGGTAGGAGCAAATGACCCACATGTAGTCAGTTGAAACGGCAATAATAGATATTGGTAAATCTAAGATGATAAAACAAGTTTTTTTGTTAGGTATATAGGGGACAATAATTTTGTATTTTGTAACAATATTGATAGGCAGATTATTCTAATAGTTGGACCAAAGGTTAAAAGTGTGACGACATAAGATAGGAGTAAAATTGGTCAAAGGCAATTGGTAAAATTGTGTTAGAGGTGGATTTAGGTAGCCATCAGCCACTTCATTACCATGCATGTCAATGTGGCTGGTGATCTATATAAGTTGAATTAAGTGATCTGGCTGAAATAATTTAAATATAATTTAATAAGAAAAACGAGAGAAGATATTTTGGAATTAAAGGAATTAGATTCTAGGGCTTATAAACAAAACAGTCGGTGGCTATAAAATCGTTACTAAAAGATGGTATTATATTATAAATTATATTGTTAATAAAATATTATGGAATTAAATATAGAATAATGAATAGGCACTTATGTAGGTATTTTCTTACTTGTTTATTGTAGTTTCAAATCACCGACTACAGCACGAATGGTTGAAACTTAGACAATGGTATTTAATTTTACCTGTTGCTCACTAGGAAGAATGGAAGATTGTTACAATGCTACTTGTCAGCATTATATAAGAAATACAACTATAAAATAAATATTACTCATCCTCACAAGATGCCTGAGAGTTGACAATAGAATGAAGAACCACGAATTTTGGGTGTTGTGGTGTTGTGCTGATATGTACTTTAGATATGTGTCGTTCACACGAGCGTCTAGAGCATAGAGTAATATAGAGAGGCCGTTCAATAAAATAGATGAAGCACAGTTAGACTCCCTTTTACAGGTTAGCCATATTAAACATGTAACATATTGTTCGTGTATTGTTCGGGTGGCACAGAAAATATACTTAATATTTTGTCGACAAAATTAGTTATAACCCTGTAATAATGTATGTAATCAAATATAAATTGACAAAAGTACAAGTATAAACTCTAGGTTTAAAAAATAAAATACCTTACTTACTACTAAATACATACTTGACTCGGAATTTCCATACTCACTCATAATTGTCCAAGCATATTTTTTTTTAAATACTTTTGTTTACCAAATATTGTTAATGAATAGCGTAGAAATAAGACACGGGACTTTCTTGAATGTTATCAGACATTTTTTGATTTAATACGATTGTTTACCTTTAATTAAAATACAACAATATTATACTACAGCCAATTAGTTATTTATATTTAACACTTAACTTAAAAGTTAAAATTAAAACAAGCAATTTTTATTGAAATGTATTATTTTAATATAAATGATAACAACTAAAAAACATTTAAATTCATTGACCTCTAAACAGGGTAAGTTTATTGTACCATTGTCTAAGGGATGGTGTTTCATTATGTTTTTTTACAATGTAATTAATTTTTAAATTTATGTAGGTAGTTGCAATTGATTTTATTAAAAGAGTACTATGGTCTGATAAAGGGCTGCGTGTTTCTTGACTATGGGTTCTTAAAGTCTTAAATAATGTTGAACTGAACAAATAATGTGCTAAAACTTTTGACTGGATTTCTAATCTATTGATTGCTTTTTCTTTATAATTGTACATTTTTAAAAAATGTTCAGTTTTAAAGCAAATTGAAATAACATCTTCACTGGGGTACATTAATCCTCCTTTTTCACCTCCTCTATTCTTTAAAGTAATTAAAGAGTTTAAAAAACAATCCTTTTCCACAGCCACTAATCCAAGTTTACATTCTTCACATTTAAGTGAATTGCTAAGTTTATAAACTACAAAACCGGCTATATAAATTATAATTTCTTTCGTGAACTGGCTTGATGAATGTTCAGAATTGCTACCAATATAGTCGTGGTCCATGATAAATGAATTTATATTTTGAACATTTACCTCATCAATAACTGAGTCTGTACTAATACCTATAGAATTATTATTCAGTACTTTAATAGGATCTGTACTGGAATAATGTAAGATATCAATATCCTCAAGAGATATACAATTGCCGGTATTAAAACTTTGAACATCATTAACTCTAATCACTAATTTTCTATATGCTGCTCGAAACTGTTGTGCTGTTGGATTATTATTATGACCTCCTGATGCTCTTACTGTGCCAAAAAACAATTCAATGTGATCTTGACTACATTTGTACAACTTTAAGTGTTCTAATTTACCCGAGTCTATAAAATTGTCACACAATTTTAAAGCACTATGCAGTCCTCCAATAAATCCTATGAACCCCGTTTTTCTTTTGGAATCTAAGACAGGTACAAATCCATCAATTTCTTTTACCTTAAGACCTTTTATGTAATTGGTGAATTTGTCTTTAAATATAGAAATAGCATTCACATTCTCTTTACACAATGCTTTTTTATAACCTATACAATTAATCGAGCGTGAATTTAGTATATCAAATGCAATATTAAACATTTCTATAAATTTAATTGTGGCGCCAGCTTCGGAAAACTCATTCATCTTCAAATTATCCATACAAAATCTCAAAGCATCGGCAACAGACTGACTAAGCAATTGTGAAGCAAGCTTAACTTTCATCTTTTGTTTACAGTAAAAAATATGTCCTTTTCTTAATTTATTTGCTAAATGACAGCCTTCTTTCTCTTGCAAACAAAATAATTTTAATATATACTCAAAATCAATCATATTATCCTCATCATCTAAAAATTGTTTTTTCTCTCCAAATGCATTTCTCACTAACTTTATCATATGGGCAGGATCCATAAATGTCACTATTTCATTGTTATCAAAAATAAAAGATGTGCTTAAGGTATTAATATTAAAATCACAACCCAAAAGTTTTGCAGTAGTTAAGTTGGTTGCACATCCATCAAATGTTAAACTTATTATTGTTATACCAGTTGGTTGTAAAAGTGTTAAAGCATGTTTAATAAGTTCAGATTTTTGGGAACTATTAAGTTTACTAACCAAAAAGTAACCAATTGGTAGCTTCCAATTTTCAGTCACAGAAACAACTATAAGTACAAAGCATTCTTTGGCTATATCGAGGCTATCATTGGTCATTCCATTTCCCAAATTTACACGACCGTAGTATGTTCCAGTACAGCTATCATATTGAAGATGTTGGCGAATAGCCATCTCATCCATCATCAGGGCACAATAAACCGGATTAAGGGAATTTTTTACTTTAAGTGTTAATGATTTAAGGGATTCTTGTGTAAATCCTGGATTGGCATTAACATTAGCATACCATTTGCTAAGAGTACGCTGGTGTGGCAATATAGTATTAAATTGTTGTCTAACATACTCGTATGCTCTAACAGAGAAAAAGTGCAACGATAAAGCGAATTGCCTAACAGATGGACTATATTTTTTAGGAACTTTCTCACCTATTTTTTTTTTAGCCCAATTAATAATTAAATCTTGTTTATTACCAAAAGATTCCATCAATGTGAAGCCAACATCCTCATTTATGAAGTTCTCCTTCTGCAATTTTGTGATGATTGTTTTCATTGATGCAATTTTCTTTTTCTGTCTTCTAACGGTTTGTCGTAGTGTTTTAAGCTTCATATCTTTAATTGCAAGTTCACTCTTTAGTGCCTGAATTCCTCGTTTTAGGAAGCGACGACGTGGAGTATCCGATGTATGGATCCTGCTAGCATCTATTACTGATATTTCATGTTTGGATTTCATCTAAATTAAAAATAATAGGTTTAAAATCATGCAGGTACTTCTAATGCATAATGAACAAACAAAAGATAAAATTTTATACTATTTCATTTAAATAGTCATACTTACACAAGGTTTTTTAATACTGAATGTATCAGAAGTGCTCTCTATTCTTAAGGATGGTGAAGTGGAAGATGAATCATCTGGCAACAATGATGCTATCTCATCTTCATCGTGTGCACTATTATTACAACCAGCCAATTCCTAAAATATTACAAGAATAAAAAATTATCTATAAAATCATTAATAAATAATAAAATAGTATTTAATTAGGTACCTGTTCATGTATATTTTCACTTTTTTGTGAGCCTTGACCAACAGATATCAATGAAATATCCATGTCTTCTTCTGTATTTAATTCATACACATAAGATGACTAAAATAATAATGGTTACTATAATTATTTGAAGTTAAAAAGAAAAATGAATACATAATATGTGTAATAAATATAGGTTACTCACCTTGACTTCAGTCCTCTCAAACACAATACAGTTGTTACTTGTACTAGGCACATCAGTGTTTGAAACACTTGGCAGAAGTGGTTTTACCAATTCTGGATAAACATTTTTAGGCTAAAATGTAATAATAATTAATATGAAATAAAAACTCTAATGCTTGGGTATGTATTTTTTGTATATACAATAAAACCAAAACTTACATTTTTCACTCTTTCAACAATACATGTTGGAACAGCAGTTTTTTTAGAATCCTCATGTTTTGATTTTCATTACAAATAAAACTAGCTAAATCAAAATGAGCAGAACATATTAAACTGTTCTTAGTGATATTGTTTGTATTTAAACCATTTTCATTTATGAAATTCAACCATTTTACTTTAATCTTTTCTTGAGCTGGAAACCTGAGTAAAAATAAATGATAATTATATGAATACAAAAGACATTAAATAAAATACATATAATAAAGATGCTCAAAGACAAATAATATTCAAAATATAACGGTTGTTATATTTTATGATACTTACTTATGAAAAGAGATATTAGCACTTTTGGATTTTGCATTTCTAGATCTACTACAACAAAAACAGCTCGGCATTTTTCAATAAAAACGATTGAAACAAAACAAAAATCCCTTGAATTAATTGTTTTATTAAATAAAATACAAAATACAAATTAGGACGTGTTTACTATTTAGTACGTACTAGCGTTTAGCAGTTCACACGGGTAAATAATAAACATTAAACATGATGTTATCTCGTAATCAAGTAAACCGTAAACAATAAACATTATCAGTTATTCAGTTATCACTTAATAGTTATGTCAAACAGGTTGACCTTAAGTTTTAGTTGTACATTTTTTTGTTTATTGTAAATGGTGACCCTGCAAAAGGGAGTCCAACTGCGCTTCAACCTGTCTTACAGGCAGTATAGGGAAACGACCTCTCTATATTACTCTATGATATTTCTATACTAGTGATACGCGGTAATCTGATAATATTATAGAAGACTGTGGTATCAAACTGTTTGTATATTTCATGATAATTTTATGAGGAATATTGTTTTATCATTGTAATATTAATAAATTTCTGTTTTCTAAATTTCTAATGACGAAGTTCCGATATTTTAAGATTATTAGTTATTACCTACCTACCTACTTGAAACATTTGATCGAATAATTAGTCGTTTAATATTTCAATTTAATTTTTCAATCGTCACCAATAATTCAAGTTGGATAGTATATGGTGTACACCTAATAATTCATTTATGTAATACTTTACATTCGAACAAATGGTATTTTAAACTATATAAAAAAATAATTTCGTTAGAAATTTGTAAAATTCCGGAAACTTACGTATATTTCAACTTGTTATTTTTTATATGTAAATAATTTAACTTTAACTAGTCGAAAAAAATGACTGACCTGCCCAGCTCTGGTGTCTTGGATGTTATTAACATATAACTTGTGAATATACATATGCAAGATATTAAAAACTTCCCATTTTGTATCCCGTTAGTACCTAAACTATTGATGTAGCAAAATGATAAATTATTTTAAACAAATATTAAAAATCAATATTTCAATAGGTAATGTATTTTTTTTCAATGTTGCCAAATGGTTTACATTGTTATTTCAATCAAGTTTAACCAGAACCCTTTTTTCTATATACTTAAGTAAAAAAGTATCAATGTTTCATAAACAAATAAAATCTGAAGTGACTATTAGTGGATCTTAATGATTGGATACCATGCATTAAGTGTCTAAATATTCAGTGTGAAGTAAATAAAATTGTAAAGATAACCTATTAGAATTTTCCTAAGCACCAAAAATTTAATTTAAATGTTTAAAAATCAAATTGAAAAAAGTAGCCTGATCGATTTCATATAAGTACACGTCATACTGAATATTTAAACTGTCAATATACTGTACCCAACTGCTTAATATCCACTACTGCTCACTTCATATTAGATTTGTTAATGCTACTAAATATATAGGAAAATTATAGGTACTACTTGTATTTTATATTTTGATATCTTATATTTAAAAATATAAAAAAAATTAACTAGGAAACACTTATTTTTTTTAATTAATGATAAATCTTAATTTAAAGTAGACCTATTTATAGAGTCTATACGTATTATTTTAGGGAAGTCCTTATTTAAAGGTAGAGAAAAAGTAACAAGATTTTGTTCAAGAACCTCCACCCACCATATTTATCATCACTACACCTACACAGAGATAATTTAAATTACATTTTGTGATAACGGCCCTACTTTGTCACAAAAGTGTTTAAAAAAGACCAAAATGTAATTTTAATGTTTTCTAAATTTAATTCAAAAACTAGCATTACCATAAAAATATAAAATTACTAAATAGTTCATAACAAAATTTCTCTTATTGAATCAATCTTTTAATAATTGTTACAGTAATTTGGTAATAAAAGATTCTTCGGTAGTCATTGGGGAACAAATTTTGCAAATTATGAATGAGAAAAATTAATATTATTTTAATCAGCTACTAAGTATGACGAAGAAATTAATATTTATTATTATTATGAAAATTCTTTGGATCCAATGAAGGGATATTGTCTGGGATTAAAAAAACTTAAGTAGAAATGTAAAATAAATTTTTTTTTTCAATGAAATTTTCTGAAAATTTTATTTTTAATGTATTTTTCTTAATATAATTAATTTTTGAGGTTACACAGTTGATTTGTACAATAGTACAGTTAGTTTGCATTATAATAAGTATAACTCTAACAAAACACTTAGATTTAAAAATAAATTAAAATAATTGTTTTTTAAAATCTGTGTAAAGTTAATTTTTTATTATTTAATTATGAATCAAACAACTATAAATATAAACTAAAATTATTAATATACCTACATGTTAAATAATAAAACATAAAATTTATCAGTTATCAGTTATAAATAGTTGTGACTTACAGTGACTAACGTTTTATCCATGGTGGCAAATATTGAAACTACCCACCCACCCACACATAAAATTAAAAACTGCCTATGAATAATTTTGTTTTTATCATAAAATATAAAATAATGTAATGTAATGTAATTACAATACAATTACATTTATAATGTAATTTATATTAACTACTCATGAAAGTAGGTAGTGTAAAATTGTGGAAATAACTCAAACAATAAATAACAAAAATGATAAAATCGTCAATGTAAGAAAATGTTTATACTCTCAAATTTCAAAAAAAAAGTAATGACGTTTTTTAATAAGAAAAAAAATGCACATTTATTACAGCGATAAATTTATTTGCTTTTCCTTTATTATGTTTTATAGTAGCCTAAAATAATATTAAAATGGATAATTGGTATTACAAGTACATAGTTTATAATATAATTATGAATGTTATATACTATCACTTTATAATATCAAAGGACTTATTTAAAATGAGATTAATATGAGAAATTATAAAATGTTCATGAGTATTTACATGGCTAGACTTAAGTGAGAAATGCTAATTTATGAGCTGACTGTTATAGACCAGGATCTTGTACAGTACTCTAGGAGTTTTTTGTTAAAATTAACCTTTATGTACATAATATTATAAAAAATAATATTTATTACAGATACAATATTTTGTAGATTGTATTATGTTACTTACAAGATGCATCCAAAATAAAGAGAATAAAATTGAGAAATTTTCGCACATTTCTTGAAAATTTTTACTAAAAAATTTATCTTGTGAATTTATCTAAATAAATGAAATATTTAGCTAAAATAAATTTTAAGATAACTTGCAATTATTTATCTAGATAAGATGAAAGATAAATAAATGATTATCTAGATGAATCCTAACACTGAAAATTGTTGATAAGTACATTCCACCGTAGATGACAATCTATAATTTAAACCTAAGTACTACTCTATTTACTCTTACTATTTTCTGACATCCATGACAATAAGAATTAACATTATTACATGAATGAATTTTTGTTTAATTCATGGTATAACGGATACAAGTCTGGTGGTAAAAGCAACAAAAACCGTTTTGTTTATTTATTTTATTCAATGAAAGTTTTTTAATATTCAACTCATTATATATTTTATTAATTTTGATTTCTGCTTTGTGCTATTTCCCATTAGTAGTTAGAAAAAAAAAAACATGCATCATCTGCGTACATAACTATTAATCCATCTATATTTAATTTATATTTATGATTTATATACAAAGTAAATAAAATCGTTTCTAAGACACCACCTCGTAGTACATCCCAAAATTAATTTGTTTTTCATTGCTGAGTACACCATTCATTTTCTGTTTTCCAAATAGCTTTTAAACTATTGTAAACTTTCATTATACGTTATACTATACTATAACTTAGCAGTATTTTGATTAGTTCATGTCATCTATGTCTAAAAAAATTACAATTGGCTTTCTCATTATCATAATTTTTTTGTAAATAAGCTGAGCAAAAAAATAAAATGCTCCAATTGTATTTTTATTTTAAAACCAAATTGATGCCAACTTTCTCAATAGCATTAAGAATTTTCTGGTAAAAAATATCAACATACTCATTTACATTAGTTGAACTATACAAAAGCAGACAATTTTTTTTCTATTTTAAAATAAAAATTTTATAATAATAATTTTAGTAATAGACATGTGACTACTATTTTAAGATAGAAATAATGATAAATAAAAAATTTCGTAAAGCAACTTTGAAGATCCATTTTGTACTTTTAATTTTTAAACCTGAAGAAAAACTAACAAAAAAAAAATATATATTAAATGTATAGTATATACCATATTATACTCAGCATTTGGAGGAATATTGTTTCCAAACCTTCTCCATTATTAAAGAAATAAAGGCAATAATTTAATCAATAATAACTAGCATCTAGGTAAAAATATTATATGATAATTTATTATTGATTAGAAATTTGATGAACCTACATAAAAAGTATATCAAAAATGTATAGGTTGACTATATAAAAACACAACATGCCATAATTCATTAGTATCAAATATCCTTATAAAGAATAAATCTTGTAAAGGTATTTATTGAGAAAACAATATTTTAATAACATTTAATAATATTCTAGATTTTTTTTTATTATGTTATGTTATTTACCAAGGAATTATTACAAATAAAAGTTATTCTGCAATCGAAAAAAAGAGCAATTTTCTATGGATATTTTACTACCATTAAGTTCCTAGATAATGCTGGTTTACCACTAAGATGAACAGCTAGCTATAACAATAAACAAATTAGAAATATGTTAACAACCTAACCTAAACAGATTAAGCGCCAATACAATAATGCAATTATGAATTTTGCGCCATGATGGGTTTATTGGTCTTATGATGTGACTACGTAGTAAGCCCTACTTAGGCTTTAATTATTTTTAAGTAAGTATGACCTTTTTGAAACTGTACATTTTAAAATGATCGTAACTTGCTTAGAAATAATAATATAAACAAATACCTTCATGGAGTCTTAGATAATAATCTTACCTTTAAACTTTATAGTAGATCAATCCACTCTAATGACAAAATTAACAGCATACTATTTAAATTGATAGACAAAAATTTGCTATGTCGTACAAGTGTAAGACGAAGACAACACATGCAGGTATGACGTCCTCTCATGGAATTCAATTAGAGTGTGGCCTGTAGGACAAGTTTATAAAATAGTTGGTAAATTGAAATACTCAAAACCTTTTATTTTTATGGCCAATTGATGACCATTTTTTCTTTCTTCTCTATGAAATGTTGAAAAATTTTTAGGCAAACATACTGAATCAGAAAAGAAACATTTTAACAAGTTGTATGCAGGGTTAACAGGCCTTACGCACTTAACCTATTAATATATTTTGGTTAAAAGTTTAAAATCAAATAGTCACCACTAAATTGATATGCACTGTTTTGAAATTTATAAAATCAATCTACCTGATCCTTATGAAGTTTATCCCATAACTTTTTTAGCTTTTTTATGCCGATCTCAAACATTGCAATCATACCATCTTTACTAGTACTGATTAAAAATGATTCATCGGGTGTGAATGCTACAGATGTAACCATACCGCAGTGCTATAGAATGTATGTACATGACATCGTCTGACCATATTACCATACCTCTATAGTCTAGTCTGTACTACTAGACGAACATGATACTGAATGGATACTAACTGGATAAACATTACTTTCATGACAGTTCTTTAAACTGCTCAGTTATTAAACAAAGTAATTTGCAATTAAAATTATATGACATACTTAAAACGTTAAATGCCAATGTCAACATGTCATTGGCATACAGTAGCCAGTTTTGTATTAATTCTTTATTATGAGGTTATAGTCGTATACATTTGAAATTTGAATCGACCATTTATTACTGTATTGACTATTAATTTATTGTATTACTCTGTGTTATTACATCATTGCTACCAATTTTATAAACGGAGACAGGCACCGGTGTATACTTGTAGAATCAATGTCGGCGTTTAACGTGTTAAACCTATACAAGAATTATAACTGCACTAAACAAATTAATAAGAATTAAAATTTACCTGATTTTTGAAACGATATTTTACACCGACCACACATGATTCACAACTTCTTAGGACGATTTCAGAAAGATTCATTAAGAATATTAAAAATATAAGATTAAAAACGGACATACATAAAAAAAAAGTTTAAAGGTATAAAATTATAGGCAACACCGTATACTGTGTACTGTGTAGTGTACTTGAGTACTGTAGTCTGTAGAGCTGTGTAGTGTGTAGCACTATGTACAACACAAGTTGTGATTCTCAGATTATTTTTTACATTGTTTAGGTTAAGATGGTTAGGTTGATATCAATACAATAATATTATCATAATGCGGTAAACGTAAAAAATTTCGCGTTGTATCATTGGATAATTGTTAATTACCAAAACTATAGACTTAATGGTGGTCGGCGGCGGCGACTGCCGACAGTATCGATGTTGGCGCATGCGTTCAAACGTCGGTCGGCTGGCATATAATATTATAATATTATCTATTAACTGTGGGCTCAGGCCAAGATCTATAAAGAACTATCTATAAAGATCTTGGGCTACGGCAACCTGCTACTCGCACAGCTGATTCCGACCGAGCGCGACACTGCTCGATATGGCCTTTGCCGATGATATCAATACACGTCAAATATTGTGGGCCAGAAGTATGATGTGTATTGCGGCAGGCCGCTGCAACGGTCTACTCCTCCCCGATACACATCCCAGCAACAATACTACCCCTTCCAAACCATAGGTCAGTCACGGTCCACAATCTGCCAGGACGCTACGACAGATCGGCATTCGGCAGCCCTAGTCCTCTGTCGTTCCGCCCGACGTGCTTCTCTACGTGCCCCCAGTGAAATCACGTGACCGACGGCCGCTGACATTACAAACGACTCTTTTTCTATACTCGTCTGTATTTTCAATTTTGTTAATCGTAAGACCTCCGCACGAATCGCTGTGAGCAGAACGTTCGTTGTTGTCCGCATTTGCTGTGGTATGCCACCTCCATACAATCAGATATTTTCTGTTGGATTTATAAATAAATAATATATTAAATAAATTCTTGTACAACTCCTATATTATTTATTTCGTTTCGCGTTTTTTTTTATTGAATGAGCTACAACAGCTATTGATGCCGATGACGTAAAGGAAGTATTTATATTTTAACTAGTATCGCTCACGTCCATTAAAATATCATTGATATCACGATTCACGATGTTCACTGGTTTTATATTGTACCTACGTCTGTTTTTGATTTTAATATCATTAAAATATAAATTATATATAAGTAATGTCCGGATAAATATTCTCTTGAAACACCCAAAATATGATACTAATATTCTCTAAAAAACCTACAAAATATTCTCCAATATTCTAAAATATTCTCCAATATTCTCTAAAAAACCTACAAAATATTCTCTTAAAAATAAGAAAAGTTAGCAAAAATAATGTTGATCATCAAGAGATTATACCATCATTGTAGCAAAAATTTTGATAAAATATCAATATAATATATTAAAACATAAATTAACAGTATAAATATAAAATAACAATATATATTATTAAAAGATAAAAAAAAAACAATATTCCTTTGGTATATTTAGAGTTAAAAACTGAAGTAACAGTGAATATAAAATAACAATATATTATATTAAAACATTAAAACAATATTCTTTTGGTAAATGTAGAGTTAAAACACAAAATTAACTGTATAAATATAAAGTAACAATAGGTATACTCGTATATATTAATATATTATTAAAAGATAAAAAAACAATATTGCCTTTGGTATATTTAGTATATATTTACATTCTAAAGAGTAAATAATAAACATATTTAGACCTAATACTTAAATAGGTACTTAATTAACTAATGTTGATAATACCTAATACTTATAATTAACCTGCCTATTTAAATTTTATTATATGCATTAACAATAATATAATTTTCCATATGCTCTGGGCTCATGTTAGTTCTTCTGTCGCTTAAAATGTGCTTATATAGACCAAACGAACGCTCAACATCAACTGATGTTAAAGGTGCAAGCTTCATATCAGCAACTATATTAGGGGAAAAATGTTCTGGGAGATCTTCATTGTTTCCAGATAAAATGTTCCCGACTTTTTCTAACATTTGGTATCCTTTGTTTTTTTCATATAATTGGGTCACTTTAGTTTTTATAATTATGCCCTTTTCACCAGGTATATTGGTTAGTTTCCGAAGAACAGTTTGTACAATTCCCAATGATTCTACTAAAGTCAAATTTGATTGTTCTAAATTAGTGATTGCCTTAACTAGATCAGTGAAATGAGATTTTATAAATATCATATCATTTTTTAATGAATCTAACATAAACATTTGTCGGCATTTTTCTACACTAGCTGATGAATCATTGTTCAAATTTCCAATAACGGTTTTTATACTCAAGTAATGGTCAGTATTAAAAATTACTGCTTCGATCCACGTTCCCCATCTAGTAATGACGGGTTCAGGTGGTAAAGGAACACCTGGAAGTTCTTCTCTATAAATTTGAACTCTAGAAGGTGACTTTAAAAAAGATTTTTTTATATTATTGATCAATATATTAACATTTGGGTGGATTTCTCTGACTTTCTCAGCAATTCTATTAAGCATATGAGCCAAACAAGTAACATGTGTAAGATTAGGATAAAAAACCTTCAAAGCCTCTCCAGTTTTGACCATATAAAAGGCAGCATCTGAGAGCATTAATAAAACTTTTTCATCATGACCACCCGCAGGCCATAATGTTTTAAGACTAATATTTATGAATCGTGATACTGTAGAATGGTTAGTTTTGTCAAGTTCTTTACATGAAATGAGATATGGTTGTGTAGGCACATCGTTTTTTAAAACGCCAATTAATAAATTTGCAATATACCGTCCTGTTGTGTTCCCTTCCTGTTAGATCCGTTTTGGGTTTCGTTGATTCGTCTTCGTTATGGAAACAGTTATATTGTTTTAATATGAATCTCAGAGGATTGTATTAGGTAATAATTAGATAGACTTTTGATCACTTAGTTAAATACTTTTATTGATTTACGAATTCACATGAGTCGGGTAAAAAAAAAAAATGTACACTTATAGTTTATATTTTATATACATATCTTTGAACTTATCTTTAGTATTTATTTCTTATTAAAACCTTATTAATTGTGTGTTCAACATAACTTACTTGAATAAATATAACATTAAGTTAATACTAATATATTCTTTATATTTTTCAGTTGCTGATTTGATATGAAGATATGGAAAAAAATTAACGTTAGATCTCTTTCAATAATAACATTTATTATATTATAGTTAAGTTAAATAATCACAAAGATATGTGATTTATTTTTTTTAATTTTTAGAACTTATTTAATAATATTTACTAATTATATTCTTTATATAAATTTTTTATAATTATTATTTACAATGTAACACATATTTAATTTTTCGTTGTTAAAACTTCTATAGAATAAAAATCTTTTCATTGAGTATTAAATATGATATTTTGTTAAATAAAATGTTTTCTATAAAAGCAATAAGTATAAACTCAATCAAGTTTAATGAAATAGAATAATGAGTGTAAGACATACAAGCTTGAACATTTTCATCATATTTTACCTTTCAAATCAACAATAATAATTAAGAACTACTCAAAATGATAAGAATCTTAGTTTGTAGTGACTAAGTTTTTAAGATTCAGATGTGTCATAAATCATAATAACATATAAAAGTATTTTGTTATTACATATTTAAGTTATATACTACTATTTATATTTGAGTTCAAAAGTTTCTCATTTAATATTATTATTATTTATGAACTTTTTTGATTTGATAGTCAGTCTGTGGTTGGTAAAAATAAATTAACTAGCTATAAGATGATATTTAAATTAATATTTTTAAACTATCAATTATTATTAAGAGCCAACTATTGTAATTATATTATTTATTACTAAATCTCGGATGTTTATAACTACATATTATTTTAGCATAACCAGAATTATATGAAAATACCTATTTATAATTAATCTTATTAATTTATTGTAAGTATTATTCATAAATCTGTAGTCCACCATTAACAAAGTACCTACTTAATATATTTTTTAACTGTGTTTAATATAATTTCTTAGTTTTAAAACACTCAAATTAATTTTATTTAAATGTTTTTTTTTTTTAAATATGTAAAAGAATAAATATTTTTCAAAATATTTTATCTCTTTTTAAACTATTGATGAGGGGGTTCAAACTCAAATACAAATAAATAATAAAAAACAAATAATTCAAATATTTTTGTCAAAAATTAATTCAACCTATTACATTACTAATAGTAAAATAAATTAGTTAGTATTAAAAATTGACATAAATATATCATATAACATACTTAGAAATATAAGACCTCGTCTTAGCTGATAAATGTTTTTTGTATCCAAATCATGGCACCTATACATTACAGTAGAGCGAGGTACCTACTGATTACATCAACCCTTTTTTTAAAAATAATTTGTCCTTGATTCTAAAGTTATTGCTTCTATGTTAAAAAACACGAATGTTGATACGGTATTCCTTTAAAGTTAGGTACACATAGACACAATTTTTTTATAAGTGTTTAAAGTTCCCCCCACGGGATCCGCCTTGACGCGGCGGGGGGGCTTGCGGGCTCTTAATTGAGTCTTACTAAGCGATCCCGGTCTAAGTTAGACCTAACACAGAGTCTTACCTTAATTGGTCGGACAGGCTTGGTCCACCTGCAAGCGCCTGCAAACACAGGTGAAGGTAACGTCGAAACCAAATCCCCCTGGCAGTAGGGTTAAAATGCGAGTGAAGGAAATCACTTTAAAAACCCAATATGGAGTCTAGGTACAGAAATATTGTTACTGCATCAGGGGATTCGGACCCCCAGATGCCGGCAGTCGTGAGTGGGCAAGCGGGCTCCCGGGGGTCGTTATCCAACGACCGCAGAGGAATGGGGGTGGCCAGCCAGGCCCCCATCTCCCCCCATGCTACTAGTGCTGAAGATGCCGAGGGCATCTCACCGTTCTCGGCATGTGACGAGTTGGAGGTTGTGGGCATTAAAATGTCAAAGATTGCCTCGGCACTCAAGGCGTTTTGTGCGGAGAATAGGAATGTCCACCAACCGGTGAAGAAGTGGGCCACGGAGTTGGTTGGAGTGCTCAGTGGCTTCGATTCCAAGATGGTGAAGCTCAGGAGGAGTGTCACTGGAATGGATAGAGAGCTCTCTGACGTCCATACGTCAATAAGATTGAGGGAGTTTAACGACTCTCTCAATGCCAGTGTGGTGGTGGCCAAGAAATCCTCCACGGACGCGGAGACGCAAACCCCTTGTTGGTGGGACGTGGGTCCCACACCACCGTCGGGAGCTGACCAAGCCCGAACTATAGACACTGCCCCAGCTTGGGCGGATGTCGCTAGGAAGAAGAGGAACAAGAAGACCCAACCTCCTCCCCTCCCTGCACCACAAAAGGTAGTCGTGGCCAAAATGAACCCCGGGACGAGGCCCCGCGGCAGAACGCGCCCTCCGGCGATCTTGGTCAAGGTCGGACCTGAGGAGCTTCCGGATATGGCCAAGAAAATTCGGTGCGGTGCATCTCCCGACGTCATCGGCGACAGCGTCGTGGGCATGCAGCAAACCAAGTATGGAGGTTTGCTGATTGAAGTCCGTGGCGATCAGTCCAGGCTTGAGGAGGTTCGGGCAGAAATCGCTAGGTCAGCGGGTACCGAAGCGGAGGTGCAAACTCTCCTGCCGAGAGCGCTGCTGGAGGTGCGTGACCTCGATCAGTGGTCCACTCCACAAGAGGTGATCGAGGCGTTGGCGAACGCGACCGGATCCGGACTGGAGACCATCAAGCTGGTCAGTCTAAGGGCGAGGCCCGGAGGCTCTCAGACGGCGCTGGCGTCCCTACCGATCGGTGCCACCAGAGGTCTAATCACCTTTGGTAGACTCCGTGTCGGTATGGTGAGCTGCAGAGTCAGACGGGCCGAACCCAACAAGAGGTGTTTCCGGTGTCTCTTCTTTGGACACAAGGCTGGAGGTTGCGAAGGTCCGGATAGGTCGAGCTGTTGCAGACGGTGCGGCGAGCCGGGACACTTGGCGGCGACCTGCAACGCGACAAACACGGCGATGAGAGCCTTTACCAAGGTAGTGGGCTCGGCTAGGACAGCCGCTGGAGTGTCGACAGCGGCGATTCCTGAAATAATAACGTAGCAGGAAACAACCTTGTAGTTAAGGAATTTTTAATATATTATAGACCGAAGGCCACAATGAGGGGGTTAGAGGCCCCCTGTTTTGTTGTATCCCCTCCTCGATGTGCATTTGAACATTTTTTGTATGTATGTTTATATGTTTTTATGTTCAATAAATGATGGCGGCGCCGTGGAAGTAATGTCTTACGATAGTTCCCACGGCGTCGTCGGTGCAAACAAAAAAAAAAAAAAAAAAGTGTTTAAAGTTAAAATTGACTCTCTCCTCTGCTCAGAATAGAATTTTTGATGATAGGTATATACTAGTGTTGGCTAACGATATCGAAGTCTTGGGTATTTTCTTTTAATGATTTCGATATCGATATCTAAAAATAATTATCGAAAATATCGCGATATCAGAATAATAAAATCGACGGATTTTATTTACATTTTTATTAAATTTATCTACTATAGATAATAAATTATGGCATATTGTGAAATAAGTTCTAAAAAATACTTAAACTTAATAGGTACTAGTGTTCCTTGTGAACAATTATTTAGCAAAGTTGGAATAATTATCTATAAAAAATAAAGTTAGATTATCTACTGAACGACTCAATCAATTGTTATTTCCTAATTCATATTTCAAATCGAATTCAAATTCCAAAACATTAATGGAAAAACTACTCGAATAAAAAAATTTGTAAACGAAAATTTATAGATTTCTATTATTTCTGTACCTAGTTTTCTACATTTACATTTATATATTACATACTTTTAAGTTAATACATAATAATTATAAATATGTGTGTAAATCAATTCCACAATTATTTATTATAATATATATATAATTGATTATTACTTTTGTAAATGCTGGTGGGCTGATGGCTACTGCAATTTAAATGCTTTATCTGTTGGATTTATCAATGATTTTATTATAATAAATAATTGTGGAATAAAATTGAATTTGTATTAAATGATATATATTGCTGAGTATTGTTCAGCTTTTTTCCCCAATTACACACTTTGATTCCATTTTCTTACAACGTCAATAATGTACTATGCGTCGTGCGTGGTCTAGCACGGGCACAACCTTACACGTTTAGTTGCCTATCCATTCGAGACCATGGGGTAATTTTGGTCGTGTAAGTTTAATTGCCTACTGGTGGTGAATCCGGGATCAATTTGAACTCTCGTGGAGACATTTTAAACTGGTCTTCCAAAAACCAAAATTCGTTTCGCTTAAAATCATACCAGTTTATGATTTTAAAAGGAAACTAAATTAATCAACCACAAGTCACTTGAAACGAGGTATTAAATATTTGTATTCTGATTGAGATTTTGAAAGGATAAAATTGAGAAAAGACTAAAAAAAAATCAAAACATATATATATCAGAGCAGAATCGTAGTATAATAAAACAATATCATATTGGTTGATATGGAATATCAGTTTAAAAAAATTCAAAAATAATATGAAAATAGTAAACAAAATAAAAAAACATTGACAATGAAAAAATTTATTTTTGAGAAAATATCAAATAGATCACAATTGATACATCGGGAAGCAATATAATGAGAGTTATGATGAAGAAGTTCATAGATGTTCCCTTCAAGCCTGTAAACTTATAAAAAGATAAAGGTTTTATGTCTATAGATATTGGGTACTTTAGAAAGCCTAAATGAAAATATTGGGGATATTTCGTAGGAAAAATTGATAATTTAAAAACCCAACTCATTTTTTTGTTTCTCTTGAATTTTTGTGATTTTATGAACGGTTATTTTAACTCGTCTTTCTTGTACTATTTTATTTTTCAAATTTATTTTATAATGTTAATTTATACTGTTTTGGTCATCAATTAAATATTGAAATGAAGAATAACAATGTTAGTAATCGGCATCAATTCAGACGTGATTCTGCCAGGCTACAGAAAGCACCTTCACGCCAGTCATTTTTCTAAATTATAATAAACTAGTCATCAGAATATTAAACAGTTTTTACAACTTATTTCAACACCGCGACTTCAAAGCTCCTTTTCGTCCATTCACAACCTCGTCCTCTGATTGGACCATATCAACAATTTATGAAGTCTGTTTATCCAAAAAAATTTATAAATCGTTCAACGGCCTTCTTTGCCTATTTGGTACGTTAGGTACATAATAGATCTATCAGATTTTTCCCGTGAACATCAGTGCTTGAATTGAAGGGAGGGGGGACGGTGTCTTCTTTAGGTACTGGGAATTTATTTAATAATGTATTATAGACATATATGTATATTGATTATTTGATATGTTTATACTTATCACTAAAAAATATACATAATATTATATCTATATGGTATTTATAATTATTATGTGTATACATTTATTTCAATTAATATAGAATATTATTATATGCATTAATTTATTATAGGTACAGTGGCGTAAAATGCGTGTATAATATGCACTTCAAAAATTGAAAAAATTATTTTATTTTTTTTTTATGGATTGTTTTTTTAATTCATGGAAATGCATCCATCCATAACACGACGTACCGGTTTTAAGCGTACCTAACCAGCGCCGAAAGGAGTGTTTCGAATTCATCTAAGTGGTAGTGATGCAACTGAATGGTTAACCAAGTTGGATGTCCGACTATAAGTAATCATTTTTAGTTACAAAAAACTTTTCTGTATTTACCTAATTAGCTCATTTATTTGTGTATATACCTATTTATTTACCTATGTTTTACATGTTTATTTTATTATTTATTTATTTTTTGTTATGTCGATGCTATAAGTTTAGGATAAAATAATATATAATTCGATTCAATTACATTTTCTACTAATCGTAGTACTAATTTCTCATTACCCTATAAAAATAAAATTACGACCAAACACTCTCGCTTAAGTTGGGGGACTTGTACATAATAAATCCTCTTTATCGTGCGTGTGATAAAACATCGGTTACGATATTGCGTGCGATGAACTGTCCCGGTAATTATCCGTGAGATGGCGCTGCAAGAGTCGACAAGAGTAGTATGTTATTCAATGCTCTATGGAGTTGTACGATTATATCTTACTATGTTGTCATGATCCCAGAATGTTGTTACTCAAATTTTCATCGTTATTGTCGTTGTCTTATAATTATTTCCGTGGTTAGTGTCCATGGTTGATCCCGTTGTTGTGTCACGATTTTACTTTTTGTACCCTAAAACTGTATGAGGATAATAGGGATACATGCGTCGGAACGTTATTGCCGCGGCCCGGTGGACTCGGTACTCGTCAGCGGCTCTCATCACCACCGACTGGGTCCCTGGTACCCGATACGAGTAAAACCCTCTTTCGACCCCAAATAACAGACAATAATAATTCATTTTTAATTAATTATATCAAATTATATCAAATTATATTATTATATTATAAATTATTAATTTACCAATGTTCGCGATGTTGAAAAATGTAGATTTTATCACTGATCAATACTTCGCGCAAGTAAAGATTATGACCATGCGGCGGGCTGTAAACCCCTAGTCACAGTTTTACAGAAAAAGTAGGAGTGGCGGAACGGCCACTATGGCAATCGTTGGCGGTGCGGTGGAAGAAGTTGTTTTGATGCGTGCGCGGAGCATACATCGTGGGCCGTGACCTGGTTACACAAAAATAATATGACAAGTATATTATTGTGATACGGCCTTTTTTGTACCAAGTGTTTTCTTATCGTTCTCGCGATACCGAACGCCGCCGTCGAAACGCGACGAAAGACCGATATGTTCCGTGTCGGTCGGGTTCCCGATCTGTGTGGTAGGAGGGCGTTGATGTAGCACGGTTTTTGTAATAGCGTCGCCTGATGGCTGAACACGGCAACGCACTTTTCGGGAGGCCCCGGGATCAATATTTGCTGACTTTTCTCTTGGAGACGCTTTTTGCCTCTAAAAGTCTAAACCCATAAAATATTATTAAAACTAAGTCCAGTAAGTTGAATTTGCATGCTTTTGTGGGTTATTAGATGTATTTCTAAGATAGAAATTAATTTCAAGATACTACAAACAAAATATTAAAATTTTATGGTACGAATATTTTATAATTTTTTTCAATTTTAAGGACACGCATTTTAGATTTTGAGCGCATCGATGAATGTATTGATTTTACAATATTGTGTATTTTTTCTTTTCGTGTCTGTCATCACGTTTTAGGGTAGTAAAAGTGCTCACATTTTCATTATCAGCATCTTTTCTGATAGGAAAGCGAATATAATTGGTCAAAAGTAAAAAATTCTCAATAGTTTTTAAACGCGTCGAAAAAAAAATTAAGGAAAACGGGAGAATTTACGCGAAATCAATTTTTGACAAAATCAAATTAAATTTTTAAGCTCAAATGAATAATTCATGGATAACATGTAAATCACCACAATAAATAAATCACGTGCTATGTCGATTTCAGCCCTGAAGTGGGAAAATAATATTACGATATGCACAATGTAGTCACTATGGACGATACTTACAAAAACAAACCACAGCAATTGAAGCACATAATGAGGGTGACGATGAATGAATATACGACGAATATATAAGCTCGCTGAACATGCAGTTTACATTTTTACATTAACAAAGGCCTGGATACAACACTGATTGGAACCGTCCAGCTCGAGAGGTGGTAAAGGAAGAAAGAATAAATAGTAAACACGTTGAAAAAGTAAATTTACGAAGTTCGAAACAATAAGTAAATTACGGGTGCGAAATTGGGTGACCAAAAGTTAGGCGACTATTTTTCGAACGACTTGTGACAAGATTTCTTGTACGCCCGGTTGCATTTCCGTATATTCAAGGCACCCACCATTTATATTGCGGTTTATAGTTTCTACTTTCATTTTCTAACCACAAGATAGCACCAAAAAATACACCGATATTATTTTATATGCTTTTGGTATTGGATGAGCCGGTCTATAAGTAAAAGGTTTATTGCTATTAAGGCCGCCGGTGCCGGCTATTTATTAAGGAGCAAATTATTGGCAACCTTATTCACGTATTATTTCGGCGTCGAATGATCTTGCGAATGTGTCCGAGTGTAAATGGTTATTAATGTAAAAGAACCCTCTACTATTCGTAATAAACGACGTGAACGCATTCGCAGGTACATGCCATAGAACTAATAAATAACGAATTCTTAGTTGTCCATTTCGACAGACGTAAATGATTTCACGGGAATATGGATAACTCATTGTCAATTGAATATTTTCAAATATTTTTTTTATTGATAAACGACAATATTCTATAACCCGCATTGAACTCAGATTTTTTATTTTATTTTAAATCATGATATAAAATAATTTGTAAAAAAAGCTTAAAACTGACTTTTTTTTAAAGACTTATTTAAGAATTTGAGATTTAAATATTATAAAACTAAGATCGATGCGGGCTGTAAAATATTTCCCTCTATCAGTTAAAAAGAAAATCAAATTTAATTGATTCTACGAGTCGTGATCATTATTTCCATAAAGTGTGTTTTTGAAAACAAAATGGCAATGGCACCAGGCGCCTTAAGAGGGCCGCCACACACGCACATATTGAGACCAAAAATGAGTATTATGCGTACAAATTTTAGCGGATCTATAGTCGTTCTAGTAAATTTTTTACACAATATAGTTGGTATTTTATCTGTGACGTAGTGTTATTCTTTTTTTGATAAAATTATTATAAACAAAGTTATTCAATCTTAAACTTTTATAATTATATGTATTTTTCAAATGCTTACAAAATAAAATTGAGTCAAGTTTCGAAAAAATTAAAATCACTTTATAAGTACATCACAAATAATATTCTCCTCAACATGGGGCAAAAATGTTATGTATATATTTTCACTGAAGCCCGTGTATTTTATGTTCGTGTAAAACAGTTTCATATGATGTTTTACGGTAAATAAAATTAATTTTCCATCAGTATGTGCTGCTACCGTTGTTAACGGCAACTATCTGTATCATATCACTACCATTGTCACAGCTACTGCTATCGATACGACTGACTGTTACAAAGTGTCATTGTCGGTAATCGTAGTCGAATATTGCACTGCCTTGACCTTGAAGATGTTGACATCGTAGAGTAAATTACTGTATGTGACATCCCGTATGTGATCCTATATTTTAGTAATAATATTACATACATTGCGACAGACCGGCCCATTAAAAAAATTAAAAATTTTTTTACACACATATTTAGCACGTAAATAGGATGAATTTGCACGACTAAAATTAGAATTTGCATAACATTTGTTTACTAGCAAAACCCAAAATTTAATGGGATGGCTTAGCGCAAGATTGCTCCAGCCCGGCCCATTATAAAAAATATAGTTATCGACTATATAGATATGCCAATATTTAGCACGCTATTAGCATGAATTCACACAAATATCACCAGATTTGCACGACTTTTTTTTATCGACGTTTTGCTCCAACGATTAATATAATCATTAATTATTAATTACATAACCATATTACCCCTATTTTAAAAATATATATTATATTTTTTAATGTTTTATATTATACTTTTTCTGTCATAAACCATCACTTACAATTACTTGTTGATATAAAAATTATAAGTCTTAATATCAGGACATATCAATCACAGTTTTCCCAAATGGTAGTTATTTTATTCTTCTTTTATATTTATATTTATTTTTTTTTATTTTATTGATTTTTTACTGTTTTAGGGCCTTTTATTAATATTTGTTAATAATCCATATGATGATAACATGAACATATTAATTTTATTATTATGAATGATTTTTTAATTTTATTTGATAATTCAATTACAATACATACATTATATGCAACTGTATGCTTATTTGTAAATTGTGTCAAAATTATTTTAATTTTATTTTTAGGGTACTACTATTTTATTATTTTAAGCTTTTAAAATTAAAATGTCCTACAATACTCTTAAGTGTAACATATTTTTTGTACCTTCCTTCACAAATTTTAAATGCTAATAAATATATTACTACTTGTTTAATATTAATTAGGTATATTTGATATTACATTTATGTTACACTTTTGTATACATGTAATTTGTATTGGAAAATTATAATGTTTAAAATATATGCTGTCATTAAACAATAGTAAATTAGTGTACTGATTCAGAATATAGACAAATATTATTTTATTTAAATTAAGATATTTAACATACTCTTTAGCATGATACATTAATGTTTTGTAATTTTCATATAATATTTAATAAAAAATGTTCACGTTTTTGTTTAATACTTAGAAAATATTAAGATAAGTTTTTCATAATTAGGAAGATATAAGGGGTGATTTAGATAATTTAATTTGACATGCTGTTCTAGTATTAATTTTGCATATACCAGTTGTTGTATCATGCATAATATATTAAAATTAACATTAGTAATAATATAACTTAACTAGATTATGTAAACACGTATCAAATATGTAACAAAATTTAGTATAGTCTTATCCAGTAAACTTTAGTAGATGTAACAAAGTAGGAACTAGGTTAAACGATATAATATGTAAGTAACAAAAGCAGACAAATGTTGGTTGTCCTTCATCGGTGATCGCTTGATGCAATCACTGTAGTCTGTAATACTGTTGGACAAAACAGCAATTAAGTATATTTTAATTATTGTGTGTGTTTAATAGAGGTGTTTTGGGTACAGTTTTTACTTATAAACCGGGTACCGAGTATTTGTCGAGTAACAATATCTGTTAAAACCGAGTCTCGAGTACTGGTCGAGTAATAATTTTTTAAAAACTGAGTCTCGGGTACTGGTCAAGTAATAATTTACATAAATATTAAATACCATGTACCGGTATTAGCCAAGTAATAAATAATAATGTCTGTTAAAATTTAAAACCGAGTCAACATTTAATGGAGATTATCAGTTTGTAATTTGTATGTGGTTTTTTGTGATAGTTAATTTTTTTTAGAAAGTTTTGCATAATATAGCATAAATTAAAAATGTTCATGGATCATTTAAAAACTGAATTATTGTAAAAATCCCACATACAAACTCAGATAATGTTTTAACTTTTAACCATCAAGTTTCATAATAATTAATAGGTCGATTCACTCTAGATAGCAGATGGTAATTACTTAATAACAAATTAACTGCAAGTCTGCAAACATAACTACTTATAGTTTTAATTTGCTCAAACAAAATTAAAAATTAAAATAAAGCATAAAAAGTAAAAACATTGATAAATAATTAAATATTTAAAATTTGTTTAAGTTGTGGTGTAAGAATAAAATTTGTTCGGCCTTCTCAAGGTGGAGTTGATTTCTCTTAGCTTCGTAAACTAAACCTGCTTCTGAAAATGACCTTTTAGAATAGACACTTGAGGCAGGAGCAGACAAGTATTTTTGAAGAAGCAGCTTGTTCCCAATATATGGATATTTGTCATTTCTTTTTTGACTGCTCCACCAACCTAATGGATCACCATTAATCGGAACGGACTCAATACTACAGTAGGTTTCATACTCAGCAACTAAATCTTTGTTGAAATCAGTATAATTATTTAAATCGGTAAAATTATTGCATATCATTACAGTAGAATTATTTGAAGGTGTTGATGTTGCTATATCATTGTAAAAGTCCCATAATAATTTTACAGACGTTTGATTGTTATTATTTGTTATTGAAGAAATATCAATAGTAACATCATCAGGTACAACTGTTAAATCAAGATTGTTGAAGTTTGAAATAGTACTTAAAATTATTTTCTTCACTTCTGGTCTTTTTTCAGGTTTAAAAAACGGTAACTTGAACCTTGGGTCTAAAAATGTTGCTAGAATAGGGTTCTTATTTTTCATTACATTTTCAAATCGCTTATGGATTCGACTGATCATAACATCTTTTGTAGTCCCAACTCCAAAATGAATACTACTAGGGTGATTTAAAAATGAATTTAATGACATAATTGCAGGGATAACTTCACTTATTATTGATTTATTAGAGAATATGCGTTTTGTGAGCTCTTCGAATGGTCTTAATAAATTCAATAATGACTCCATTACTGTCCAATCATTTGCATTAAATGATGGCAGACTTGATGGAACCTCAGATGTGAATATTAAAATAGCATTTTTTAAATTAAACAAACGCTCTAGCATGTAAAAACTAGAATTCCACCTAAAATAAAAATATTATCAATTAGATTTTTTTAAAATTAATAATGACATAGATAAAATAATAATATATGTATTATACATCTTGCTAAGTACTAACCTAGTGCAAATATCTTGAATAACCTTTTTAGGTTGAACTCCTAGTCCAATTTGTATTGATTTCAGTCTATCAGTAGCTGATGATGAGTGATAGAAATGAGTAGAAACTTTTCTGGCACAATCTAATAGATCTTGTACAGATTTCTGACTTTTCATAGACTCTGTTACAAGGAGATGAATTGTGTGCAAAAAACAACCAAAGCTATCTAAAGATACATCGTCAACTCCCTTTTTCATATTAGCACCATTGTCACTAAAAACAATATAACAATATTTATTTACTAGGATAATTTTCATTTTTCAATGATACATATTAAATTATTAAATATCACAGTTATCATTTATCACTGGTAATTACTAATTAGTAATTAGTAATTACTTAAGCTAAGGATTTCATGCCCACCAATTAGTAATAATTAATTAATTAATAAATATTAAATAACAATGACAAAATATAATAGATAATAAAGAATATAGCATTGTCCCTAGCATTAGACTAATCGGTAATCATTAATTAATGATCATTGACAATTAAACTATTTTTATGGATTTAAAAAAGTTAAAAGGGCACAATGCTACTCATCCAACATTACATAAATTATAAAATTAAAAATGTCAAATGTATTAACTACTAATAAATAATAATATAATAATATATTATTATAATATAAATTATAATGATAATAAAAATAATATTAATTAATATATTATAATATTCTAAATAATACTACCAAAGTATCAAACCTACTATTAACTATTAAGTATATCTCACCGTATTAATAAATAAATCTTGTCTATCAAATTCCATTCATTTAATAGTTCTTCCAAACTATTTTTAATAGCAAAACCTGTGTGTCTTCCTTGAAAGTGCCTTATATTTAAAATGGAATGATGTTGTTTAAAATATTCAGAGATCCAGTGACTTGTAAAACTAATAAAACTTGCATTGTTATGACTACAAGTCCAGATATCAGAAGTAAGTAACACAGCAGCAACTGTTTCCAGTGTACTCATTATTTTTGTCTTCAACTCTATGTACATTTCGGGAATAACAGTTTCTGTGAAATACTTGCGACCAGGCATCTGAAAATTTGAATTAGTTTATTATTTAATAATTAAATAGGTAATAGGTAATAACTAATAAAGTAATAAGTAGGTAATAATATTAAATAACAATGAAACTTGTCTAATATGGTATTCAAAAGTGACAAGTTAATACAAATAATAGGTAAACTCAAATTAAGTTTAATTTAATATTGAGGTCTGTATTAAACTAATAATTAATAACTACTAACTACTAAGTAGTAAGTACTAAGCAGTAAGCACTATTTACTATTTAGTATTTTTTAAATTTATATAAATAATCAATAGGTAGCTGTCTAATATTATAACATTAATATATAATGGCAGGGGGAATTATGGAATATTGGTATATTACACTAGCAATTTTAAGTAAGGTAGATTTTTAAACTAGTTCCATAACAATAAATATTTACTTTATGCATACTTTGTACTGCGGTTTGACAAATGCCATAAGTTTATTGAATCCTGAATGTTCAACCAAATTGAACGGTTCATTTTCCACACAAATCATTTCACCAATAATTTTGTGAATCTCTTTGGATTTAGCATCATTCATATCCCAACATTTCTTTTCGTTCACTGACTCATAAAGAGACATTTGACGTTTTCCAGTTTGAATACTATCTTTAGCTTTAGCTTCTTTTTTTAATTCCTTAATTGAATATAGAAAACAATTAGGTTTGTACAGAATTCCTTTTTTCTTAAAAATTGAATTATGTTTAAGTGATAATTTATAAATTATTATTACTCATATTATGCAATTTCTTCATAGTTGAAAAACCAAACTAAAAATCTTGTTTGAAGGAATGTTGTATTTAATGATTTTAAATACAAAATATAATAATAATTAATAAGTATTTGAAATATTTCTGTTCTAAAATATTTCAATGCATTTGAAAATTGAAATACAGAAAAAGTATTTAAATACTAATACTTAAATATTTAACAAGTATAATATTATTATTTTGAATTTTTTAACTTACCTCAGACGTTAACAATTTGTCAAACAATGTTTTATGCTTCAACTTTAAATGTTTCCTCATCGATGAAGTAGTAGCTTTTTTTCCGATTCCTTTGTAAACTTTTTGTTTACAATGATTAAATGCAGCTTTATCAAGTTCTTTACAATTTTCAAAATAACCCCAAATTAAACTTGACTTGTTACTATTAGAGGTTTGTAATGGCTCTATAAGTAGGTAATAAAAATAATAATAATAGTAATAATACATTAATAATTAATATTATTCAAAATTGTATTAATGCATAATAATTATAAGTTAGCAATTATCATGATGTTATGT
>JACXSJ010002323.1:20387-41674 GCA_014851325.1 Pentalonia nigronervosa | reverse complement strand
TTAAAAGTCGTTGGTAAGAGTAATTAATCCAGATGTCGCATCAACTGGGACTTTCCATTTCCAACAGCTAACAATTGTTTGGAAAATTGTGCAGCACTTTGATCATTTTGAAGTTGAACTCTCATATTAGTGGTTATCGATAATATTTTTACGTTATTCCATAAAGGTGATGCCTTCAGGCAAGCATTCAATTCATCTGCAGGCGTTCCACGGGGAATTACTGGCAACGTCTGCCTGAAATCGCCTGCCAACAATATCATCAAGTCGCCAAAGATATTGTTATTTCGCCGAAGATCCTTGAGTGTGAAGTTAAGTGCTTCAAGTGATTTCTTATGTGCCATTGTGCACTCATCCCAAACAATGAGCTTGCATTGCATCAACAATTTTCCCATTGCACTGGATCGGGAAATATTGCATGTTGGAGTATCAATTGTGTTTAAATTGAGTGGCAACTTAAGCGCAGAATGTGTAGTACGACCGCCATCTAGAAGAGTCGCCGCAATTCCAGAAGATACTAACGCCAAAGCTATGTCACATCTTGATTGAATAGTGGTTAAAATCAATGAAATGACAAATGTTTTCCCTGTTCCTCCAGGTGCGTCCAGGAAGAATAGACCACCAGTATTATTGTCCACCGCTTACATTAATGTTTAGTATACTTGTTTTTGCTGTTCATTTAGCAACGGCACATTATTTCGAACGAATTCCTGCAATGTATCAACATTGTATTGCAGCTCTCGATTTAATTCTTGGTTGAATGCATTGTGCATCGATCGATTTGGCGCAATCATTCCTACTTCAATCAGTAGCTTGTTTGCAATAGTCAAGCATTGATCCTCAATCAGAATCAATCCTTCATTGTAGATTTCATCGGTTATTTGGATGTCAGGATTATTCGTTTGAATGCGCAAGCGATGCAAGATATCTTCACATATGTCGTCTTTGTATTTGTTCTATAACTGAATTGGTTGTGCGCCACAGCTGTACTTACCTTAGAGGCTCGTGAACAGCAATGACTCGTGCTCTGTCGAGGATGGGGTTACCATAAGTAAATAATAAATATCAATTTAAGATGTACAAATAACTAAGTATTGATATTTTGAGCTTAATAAATAATAATAAAATACAGCTGCATCTTAAACTCTAAACAAACATGGTTATATTATATAGATCAGTAGGGAACGGTACCGTACAAGATAAGGGAGCGAAGGCGATGTTGACGGTGACTTGGTCCTGAGTTGGTTGCCGGTGTGCTGGACCTGAGCTGGTTGACGGTGTGCTGGACCTGAGTTGGTTGACGGTGTAACAATCGGGTCCACCAAGCTGGGGAGACGATATCTGTTTTCACGGCTTGTTGATGTTGGCTGTAGTTGCCGATCAACAGTGTAACGACAACGTTCGCAGAACTACGAACAGTCACACAACACGACACGTACGGCAACAGACAGCGCCAATGAAGAACAACAGACAGCCCGCAGCGTCGGGCCAACTTGCCGGGCAGACGCCGTTCGATCCAGCTGATCGAACGGTATTGCTGTCTCGACCAGGGGGGAACCAGAGTGACAATGTTTGCATTTCCGACTAACCGCATTACGTCACTTGCGTGAACATTGGTTGTGAAAGAAAACATGTGGTGATGATAATTGCTGCGAATGGATCTGCTTCACACATTGCAAAGAAGCTAGTCAATGTTGTCGATGGTGGTCTCTCAGCTCGTTGTGCCGCATTAGCCTCAGTGAAGTAAACTCTTTGGTAATTTTCCAAATGCACTGCTAAATGTACAACTGTGGGATATCTTTCATGAATTTGAAATGACAATAATCGCCACAGTGCTTCATTAGTACTGACGTATCTGTCCATTTGGAAGTTGCTGATTTCGTCATTCGCATTTTCCGACGCAATACCAAACACAACCATGTCGCTGCCTTTTGTGACGTACTTGCACAAATATTTGATTGATTTGGCCGAATGACAACTCTCAACGTTTGCATGTATTTCGAAAGTTCGTGATATCAGCGGGCAATATTGTACAATGAATTCATTTCCGATCTCAATCTCTTGATTTTGAACTTTAACTTTGATAGTTAGACCATTATCTTCTTTTGAACGCCGACGATAAACTGAATATCCATCGTTCCCTGTGACTGTTTCAGCAACTAACGGTCGCGGATATCGTTTTGTGCACTTTCCATCAGCCATGCAAGGCGATAATGGATTTAATGCACTGCACGGTCCATGCACCATCTGTGTCGTCACATTGCCGTGTAGATGGGGATCAGTGACTGACTGGATCAGGAATTTCAGGTGATATGATGTCATCTACTTCATTTGAATGTAATTTGTTCAGCAACCAAATTAGAATATGAGCATGCGGTAGTCCACACTTCTACCATTCCACCGAGTACATATAACAATGTGTGTCACCAAAAACTCGATACTTTGTAAGCACATCCATCATAACCTTGAGTTTATGCTGAAATACTCTGGCGATTATATCATGGCGATCTTGCGGTTTTTGGCCCGGTTCCAACTCGCATTCAATTTTCGTCGACTTCGGATTGCATGTGAACGTAATAAATAAATCCGGAGTTCCATAATTTCGGACGTACGTCATAGCGTCTTGAGCGTATTCGTGCATGTGGCGTGGGCTTTCGATATAAGATGATGGGAGAATCATCAATCGTCCAATATTCTGAACATCACCATCTGAATGAATAGCATCACGCAAGTGTATATAGTCCTCAGATCGTAGCTTTGCCTGATTGAAACGGATGAACGCTAAACGTTCGGTCTCGACTTTGACATACATGTCGACAGCGAATTGCTGGAATAGCCGACGGCACTTCAGAATTATATTCTCCTCATGTGTACGAATCATTGCGCTTACATTTTTATTCGTTGATACTCCTGTAAATGCAAAATAAAATGAATTGTTAATGGAAACCAATAATAGCAATAATAGCAATAATTAGTGTGTGAATATTGTACCTGTAATTGGATCGACTATCTTCAACGTGATGTATCCGTCTTGCCCTTGCCAATAAATGATTGGATATTGTAACGCATCGTACAAACGATGTGTCTCGTTTACACGATGCATGATATTGCTTCTTTGCTGAACGACAATGTCTCGCGATTTAGTTGGATCGCCAACAGTAATTGCAGCAACATCATTAACGGTGGGTGCATTGAATCTTCTCTCATATTTACCTGTTGTGGTACAATCCGTTTCTATGACAAATTTGTGCGTATCCCATGGCATTCGTTCCAATTCTGTTTTGAACATATTAACCACAGCATTATTAGCGTGAAAAAATGCTTGCAACTGTTCAATAATTCGTCTCTTTAACTGTTGTGTTCCCTGTATATTGCACCGCACATTCAGCTGATCCACCATTGACGAAATGAAATATATTTGCAGAAATTGATGCGGTTCATCTGGTGTTGGCACCATTGAACCATGCAAATGATATATTTGTCCTTGTATCTGTAATTGCAAACAATCATTTGTTGAAGAATACGGTGTAACTTCTGATCGTGTGATGGTGTAGTGTGTGGTGTATATGTAGTTGTTATGTGTTGTAATTCATTGTGTTGGTGTGAGTGATTGGTTATATATTGATTGGTTGTTATAGTTATAGTGATTGATTGTATCTTTTACCTTGCAAGTCGGCATGAAGCCGCCTTCTCGAATGATATTAGCTCCAAAGGAAGTCATGCGAAAGCAGTTATTGTATTCAAGGATGTGTTGAAGAAAATGGCTGGAATCGGGATTACTTCCATCAAACAATGTTTTCAGTGGCTGTGGTGGTGTAAGTAATGGATCCAGTTTGATTTTTCCACTTGCGCAGCACTATCCAGCCGTTTCTCTTTTGAAAATTAACGCATTGCAATATCGGCATATAGTCGTCATTGGTCCAATATCTAAATTTTCATCATCACTGTAGTTCGCAGTGAGATCATATTGGAATGCCAAGCGATTGTATGATGCCAATGATCTTCGTGTGCTCACGCGTTGTCTCAATCGGGCATTTTCTCTTATTATATTTAGTCTTTCTTCGCTTAAGTTCTGTGAATACACTTGTTGCTGGCTTGTATGTCTTGTGCGGCGGTCGATGTTCGCACGTCGTCCTCTAGGCATTTTGGACCATGGACAGAGTGGTGAATTTAAATAATTTACACAGTTCAACTTACCACCTTAAAGACAAATGCCTGCTGTTGAAATTGAATAAAAATTTGCACAATACACGTGATTGATTTGATGGTTTTCAATTGAAATGCTAGGAAACGAATAACTTATTTTATTTACTTTTTTTCACAATTTCACTAAGAACACAATATTGGTTTGTCACATGAAATTAACTAAGCAGAGAACAATGAGTAGCTGTCAAACAATGTATCACGCACCGGCACCATCTATATAAAATATTGGTTTGTAGTACATGCTATGTATCAGAGATGGCGCTGTATGTGAAAATGAAAAAAGATTTTCCCGTTTTTCTATTGAAATTTTTCCTGAATTTTCTTTGCTATAAACCTCGGGGAGCCCGAGACCTTTCCAACGAATGCAAAACCGTGGAAATCGGTTAGTGCGTTCTGGAGTTATAGCGTCAGGAAGGAAAACCTGACTTATTTTTATATAGTAATGGATAAAGATAAAAATAACCCAAAAAAAATATTTACTATTTTTTAAAGTTATGTATTATATTAAACTTGACCTATCCCCAAATATCAATACTATTAAAGTTATTTTTTATTGGTATTATTTGTATAATTAACTTTTAAAATTTGTTTTTATTTAATTATTCGACATAAGTTATATAAAGTATGTAGATAAATTGATTTATTATTTTTAGACAACTTCAACAAGGCATGGCATAAAAAATTAAAAGAAAAATATTCATCTACTAAAACAAATGATTCAACAAACTGTAAAAAAAAACTTATGTATGCTTCTGAGGAATGTTACAGTGATGATGATAATGATGCTAATGGTAATCATTTTTTAATATTTAAGCCTATTTATAAGGTGATTTTAATTTTATTATTACCTACTAAATAAGCAGGTTCAAATGATAACATTCTGTCACATAATGAAGCAGTAAGAACTCCATCAGTTGTTCCAGAAACAAAAAATGATGATCCTTTTACATCATCTATAATTGACCAATTCTGTGCAGAAATTAATGAACATCAATGAGAAACTATGCAATATACTGAAATGCTGCTGAAGATAAGTGAACAACTACAATATTCACAAAATCATACTTTTTTTCGAGGTAACAATAATTATTATATTCCATCTGGTTGTGATTCATTAAACTTAAAACATACATTAAATATTAATTCAAAAACTATTAAAAGTTTTTGAAAATATTTATTTTATATTACCTGGTATATAATTTGTTATTTATGTTATGTAGTTCGGGCTACAATAATTATAACAAATCAAACTACATAAATAAAAATCACAATATTATCTGTGTTTGTATGTGGTTTAATCACTTACAATTAGGTTTACGTCATTTTCATTATTTTAAGTTTGATCATTTTTTTTTTTTTAATTTTATAGTATATTCAGTAATAATGAATACTATTAAATAATTGGTACATGATATTGTTAATTTTTTTAATTTAAATTATAATCGTATGTATTATAAAATAATTATAAACTTATATTATTAAAATTAAATAAAATTATATTAAATAGCTAATAATACTAAGTATTTTATATTATTATTATTGAACAGGATACAAATCATTTTATTCCTACATCTAATGATCCATCTATAAACTGTAATCGTAAATATATTTATTTGTTTCTACATAATTCCGAAATATAAATATGTTTTTTTTTAATGTTTAGGATATGATAGTTGCTCATTTAACATTGATAAAAATTTAAATAACATCATTTCAGAGTAAATAGGAATAAAATCATTTATAAACCGCATATTGTCAAAACTTGAAACTAACACATTGAATAATAATAGCTAACAAACAATGAATTTGGATAGAAGTTTTATATGTAAATTCCGTATGAACAACAATGAAGAATTTTAATCAATCCAAAATTGTATAGTAAATGAATTTGATTTCAAATGTAAATTAAACCGATAAATAATTAATATTAAAATTACAACTTAAATATTTGTTAATTTAACTAAAATTGTAGGAGTATTTTATCAAAGCCATTGCTGGAAATACTTCTAAAAATTATATTAGTAGAGTCATGTTAAACTTATTCACTGATAAATATGGGATTGAGTGTACCTAGACAAGTCATGGAAAAAATATAAGTACCAAAATTGTAAACTCTGATCTCATAAAGATAATGGAAAGTAATTTTAAAAACATTTTATCTTTTATTTGAAAAATATATTAGTCTACGTGTTGGCACTTTATGTTTATGTACATAATATTTTGTTAGCAAAATGTAAGGACCTCTACAATTGACATCAAAAAGTTTCCTAATAATGAATGAATATAATGCAACCAGTCATTGTGTAACAAATGTATTTCATTATCATAAAGTCTATACAAGAAAGTTACAAAAATAGTACCATCACTGATTCTGAGTTTGAAAAGGTTGTATCAGAATATTTAAGACACGCCAACATCAGTTATTCTAGACATAAAATTCATGAAGAACTTCATTAATAGCATAAAATATGTATTATAATTTAATATTTCCATAAAATGTATTTTGTTTGAATAAAATATATTAAGATTACAAAGTATGTTTTATTATAATTTTAAAATAAGGATGTTCAAACTTAAAATAGCCATGTAGTATTTTATAATTTTCAATAAGTAACTTGGTATTATTTAAAAAATACATTATTTTTAATAACTGTAAAAAAGTTGTTATTCAAATATTAATATTATTTCGACTAAATTGTGATAATTTTTTATTGATAGTTTTAAGCAAGATTCTACGAGAAAAAAAGTCTCAGTTCAAATGAATTATGATGAAGATTACCATAAAGGTGACATTCTTTTAAAGTTGTTACCAATTAACATAACTGAAACTGCAAGCTTAGATTATATGCATTATATGTGCCTAGGTATTTTTAAGCGATTGAACGACTTTCGGATAAATGGAAATAAGGATGTTCTATTAATTGGAGAAAATAAATTATGTATTAATAATGAACTATTCATTTTGAGATCTTACATTCCTTCAGAATTTTGTCAATTACCAGATCTCTTGATGCTATTCATTTTTGGAAGGCTACTGAATTGAGGAATTTTTTATTTTAGTGTATCTGTGCTTAAAGGAAAAATGAAAATAATTATACTGACACTTTTTATTACTGGTTTCTTCTATAAGAATTTTACTATGTTTAAATACATGTTATGAATATAATGCAATTGCTCTTAAATTTCTAAGGAAATTTGTAATAGATTATGGTGGTTTTGTATGATCAGCATTATTTATCATATAATATTTATAGCCTTATACATCTACCTATATTTACCAAAATTCAGGGTCCCTTTAACAATTTTAGTTCTTTTCAATACGAAAATTATTTACGAGAAATATCTAATAGAATAATAAAAGAAAAACAATATATATTTAGCCAGCAAACTAATCATGTTCATAATCAAATTCCTTATATTTTTATTAAAGAAATATAACACAATAAACCTAATAAATGTTTTGATACAACTACCCAACTTTATGGAAAATTAGTTTTAAATTACTCAAATATAACTATAAATAGTTTGAATGAAAAAAAACAATTGCATAATGTTATTAGATAACTCTTTTGTTTTTGTTGAACAAATAGTAAAACCCGCAAATTAAAATCCATTTTTAATTGTGAAAAAATATTTAAAATCTAAAGAACTTACCGCTAAACCAATGTCATGTGTTATAGTTGATATATACATTGTATGTACAAATAAACTATCTGATGTGTATTGTGTGAATACATTAGATATAAAATATAAATGTTTAATTGCAAAATTATCAAATTTTTCTATTATTATTATTAATTTATGTCATACAGTTTGAAATGTTTCTGAAAATTGTATCAATTATATATGTAGTCATGGCATGTATAGCTATTAAAATAGTAATTATATATTAATACATATGTAACTCATTTTAAAGTATTAATTGAAATTTGTTTTTTGTATTTGTAAAATATTTCTTATATAAAGACTGTTGAGTTGTAAAATAAAATGTTATTTCATTTATGCAATTTTTTTAATTTTTGTGTTTTCTTTATTTTTCATTTGAATAGATTTTTATTGGTTATTTAAAAAATGTTTTTTTTTTATATATATACTTACCTATATATTTAAATATACAAAGGTATAAAATAAATGATTTATAAAATTATAAGTAAGTCTTAATTTTCTCTAAGTGCCCTAACTGATGATGACACCAGGGCCCTCAAAAGAATAATATTTGTTTTTAGCTTTACATGCCTCTGCGGCCCTGTCAATTCATATTTTAAAAAAAAAAAAAATTCACACAATATACACATGTTACGCCTAAGTGTCGCAGTGTCGCATATTTGTATAATATGAGTATATGACATTCGCCTGTTTACAGTTTTACACTATACGTCTATACCTACCTAGTGGATAATATTTAGTAGGTTGCAATTGTGGAAATCTCTATTAACCCCACCCTGGACTTATAAAAAATTCAAATTTGTTTTCAGAACTATTATCGCTTAACTAGATCAATCGGTACATTGGAAATAGAACACTGCATCTAAATTCCTATGTTCCGCGTGTGTTCGTCAATTTCAATCCCTTTAAATATTATCGATTATTCATATATGGTAATAGGATAGCCGATAGATAGTAGAGTGTAGGAATTAGGGAAACCAATAGGTAGGTTTATATTTGACACCAAGTTTGACACTTGCATACGGAATCATAATTTTTATAGTTTTTTTTCTTATTATTAGTTATTAGTAATATATTAAAGGAATGTTGTAAAGAGGTTTCGATGTGACGTTTAAACTATGTTTACGAGATAACATAAATTTAACATTTTGTTTTAAACATTATATTGCAGTTGCAGGTATGTTAGAATTAAACAGACATAAAATGTTGATGATTAGGTTGCAAACACCGGACACTAGCAGTACCGGGGATATCTAATTAACGCAAATTCAACGTGCAAATTGATGTTACATGTTATAATAAAACATACCTAGTATCTATTTAGTACATATTATTGCACAGAGGGTATGGAAGTGCAAGATAAAGGGGAACTATATAACCATAGTAGTACACTGCATAAAGGTTATATGTTTTATTGCAGATTTTAAAGAATGATGATGGAATATTCTATTATAATATTATTATTTTAAATAATAGCTATATCATAAACTAATTATATATAGAAACAACTTATTACAATTTTTTTAAATACATACTATAAAATGTTTATACTTGTAACGTGTATAAGTAAGTGGGCAAATGGGTACCACTCTGCTATGCAGTAGATGTCGAGTGGGTCAATATAAATGATATTGTGTTAGATTTGGTGCCTTTTCAACCGGCACACATCTATTGAAATTCTACACAATATAGCACACATATAAGCAATTTTTTTTTTGTTTTCCCATTTTAAATTTACTTATGAAAATGAAAAATATATTCAGAATCAAAACAATCCACCAATATATTTATCAAATATAAATCCTATAAATGATCCTTATTATTACTATTCAAATCAGCAATATTATTTTTCATTTTACATAACTAAGCAATCCGCAATATAATATAATATGTCCCAAACTTTATCTCAATCATCAAATATGTATGTAATGATGAACCCAGGGTCGTATTCAGAGCAGGGCAAGAGGGCCAGGGGCGCAATTCTAAGAGTTCTAAAAGGGGCGCAAATTTCAATACTAATGTAATATTTTTCACGTAATATTTGAAAAATGTATATTTATTTTAATGACTTACTATAGAAGAGTCTCGCTCTATTTTCATTATATAAAAATTATTTATGTTGATGCCTGTGGTGGAAATGCATGCGCGAGTTTTGACCGGTTTGTATAATTGTATTATATTTTTACGTAGGTATGATTTAATATTGATATGCGAATCATATTCTCATAAAATAGATTATGTATGTGTGTATAATTATTAACTACTGTACGTATCCAAAATATATGTTTTCTGTTATTCAGATATTAAGCATTAGCAAAATGTTATTTGACTATAATGACTTCTATTAAACGGTGAACTACGTGATTCTTAAAATAGACAATAGTATTATCGTTTTGTGATGTCGCCCGTCGGGCCAGTCGTATTATCAACTTATTGCTATCGCATTATTATAATCTTAAAATAAAGCCGTCAACAAATTATTATCTAGTACACTCGAAGTACAACGGTTTTATTTTCTGTTGAATTGCTGCCGATTGTTGACGTAGTTTCGTAGACGTAAAATTTACGCAAGTACAACATTATGGTAATTCATTTTTCTAGCTATTAAGCAATCGCACTCGTACGAACTATAATATTTAAGAAGAATAGTTAAATTAATTAAGGGTCCAGGTGCCGGATTTTCAAAATGTCCATAATTTTATCAAACTTGAAAATAATATTTATAAGGCAGTATCGTTGTTCCCGCATTCCGCAGTGTTTTTTTGAGGACAATATGGCATCGGCACCAGGTGCCTAATTTAAGTTATATTAAAGAGTATTTATTTTAATGCGTAAGAAATTAGAAAATTTTCACTTGATTTGATAATATAAAATATTGATGAAAAAAAGACATTTTCATATAATACATATATAAAATTTATTATTTTTAAATTATTTATTATTTTCCTAGTATTTCTATCATTTTCATCATATTCATAATTTAACCTATTTTGAATAGGATAGGTAGACCAAAAACATAATGATTTCAAAAAAACATTTTGGTGCATGATTTAAGAAGGAAAGAAGCAAAAAAAAAATTAGACGAAAAATTGGCAACCAATATGGCCAATTGGTTAAATAAAAAAATTAACAATGAAAATTATGAAGAAAAAAATCCTTGTGCAGCACTTGAATCAACATCAAAACATGCACTAAACCTAGAAGAGATTATTGAACAACAAAATATTCAAAAAGATGACAATTTGTTAGTTAATACAAAATGTGTTACTGACTCTGAAAATTGGATACTCATAGAGCAAAAAAATGCACTAAACCTAGAAGATAATATTGAACAACAAACTATTTAGAAAGATGAAAATGTGTTAATAAATATAAAATATGTTAGTGACCCTGGAAATTGGCTACTCTTAACAGATAAAATTCAAACATATTGTTGAACAGAAACCGTATTATCTTGACGTAAATCATTACTTTCCATTGAATGCAAATGGGAGGCATTTTGATGGTAAATGGTTTTTTTAAATATTTACTCTTCACTCGAAAGTCGAAATGGAAAAACTTTCCTTATATTTTTATATAAGAAAACTCCATACTTATATTTTTAAATTAAAATTTCAAAATTAAAATCTAGTAATTATGTCACATATATTTTTATTTATTTTTGATTTTGATTCAATACTACGATTTTTATGATCTTATTTCTTTCATTTTTTATGGATTAATTATATTTTTATAACCTTATTATACTTAAATGTATAAATTCAATATCTTACACGCTTTCTGGCTAAGAACTTTGTAATCGTTAAATATTAGTAAAGAACGTTTAATTGGTATTGCTCTTATAAATACTAAATGTATAGATAAATAGTTAATTATATAATTAATATTATGTTTACCAATATAGTAAGAAAATAAATTTAGATTTTAATTTATTATGATTTTTAAATGGCATTTAATCAGACAACAATAAATATTATGTTTTAAATAACTTTTTAGATTCCACTAAATAATTTAAACTTCAATAATTTTCATTTACGTTAGTATTAAAAAGGTTACATATATTTTGTGTATTTGTAATGGACATCGTTACCATTCATTTCCTGTCACAAAAATAAAGATTTTCCAGATACGACACTAATCACGTGCAAACATTTAAGTATAATGATTCAAGTATATTATATATTTAAAATCATAAAAATATTATTTATATTTTATGTGCGGGAAAATATTTTATACTTTACATACTATCATAACTGGAAACTGTTTAGTTGACATACATTTACACTTATTTGAAGGTTTTTTACAAGTATATAAATTGTAGTGTAACTTGTGGATTATGTTAAATTATATTAGTATAATCATTTACGGTTTACAGTTTCAATACTACGATCAAGTTAATGTTTTCAAAACACTTACCAGTCATCAGTCATATACGTATAGGTAAGTGCTATATACTTTTTAACTTAGTATATGATTCGTGTTTATTACGCAACTTATTAGCCCTTTCGTACGAACAAAGGGAAATTTCGTTGTACAAGACATCGAATAATATTTTGTATTTTGCATGTTTAATATTAATTTTTAATATTGAATTTTTCTTATGCATAATGTATAAATAATATGTAAAAATAAAGTCATGCCCAGTCATCATATTATAACGTCATTATAAATTTATTATTGGACACAGGCGTGAGCATTATGCACAATCGCTCATAAATAGTTTTAATATATAGGAAGTACGTGGTTGAGTATGATATTCTCCCTAAGGTAAGCTGTGTAGGCTCGCAGAAACACAACTATGTAATTTGATAACTTCAATCATATTTGTAATAGGCTAATCTAAATATATGTTTATCTCATATGTCAAAATGAATGTTTGTCTGTCCGCTATAGACATTAAAACTATACTGAATGGTTTTCAGTCAATGTTATTTCAGCAGATTCCTCTGATACTCAGAGAGGGTTTATAGCATCGTATTTCAACCCCTTTTAGATGAGTTTACATTCGAATTTTGTTACAATTTTATTTTACTTTATGTTAGATATGTAGGAAAATATTAAAAATATAATAATGTAATACAGAAGGGTACTGGTGAAAAAGGGTAGTAGTCCATTTCCGTAAATTATTCAGGAGAGCAAAAATAATGTTTATAGACTTCTACTTATCTAATATTATTTAACAAAAAATACGCTTTATGAACTATTTTTTTATTAAACGGATTAACTTTGAAAAATGATTAAAATTAATTAAAAATTATAATAATCATTATTGAAAAAAAATAATGAAAAATAAAAAGCATGGACTTCAATATCTTTTTTGCCGGTAAATCTGAATTATTATTAATAATAAAAATAAACACGCATTTTTAAGAGATACAAAAACATTAAATTATATAAATTTTTTTTTTAATATACAGTTCCATTCAAATGAATTTTATCGATGTACTCGTTTTCACTGTCTTTAATATCTTCTTTTTTTGTCTTTAGATTTTCGTAAAATTTGTGTAATTTTTCTTTTATTAAAAACTGATTTAAATCAAGTAAATCTTTATATTTCGTATTTTTTATAGCAAGTTTCTCATTATTTATAGGCTTCAATGTATTGGTTTTTATGTTTTCAATGTTTAGAATTTGACGCGTGTTTTTTTCACGTTTTTTCTGTTTTGGCACAATTATATTGCTCACATACATTCCACAATACGCATCTTTATAGAACATAAGTGCACGGCTCTCTTTGCGAAATTTAATCACTCTTATGGGTCTTGTTTTAAGGTTTATATTTTTTGATTAATATTCTTACAAGTATTCCGTCCAGTTTTGGAATATGATGTCTTTTTCACAGTTGATTATAATGAAGGGCGAAGGTTTTTTTCGACTGTTGAACAAAAACTTTCGCCAGTCATCTGGAGTTTCAATGGAGAGTTTACAGTTTATTAAACTCAAATTTCTGTCACACTCTATTTAAGAGTGGCCTCGAATTTGAAGGTCCATTTTTACTAGATCGAAATGATTTTTTTTAAATGATGAAAAAATTTGAAAACTGTTATGTTTTTGTTTTTTTTCTTCACAAGAGTCGTAAAATATAACTAACTGACAGACTTATTCTGGAAGAATTTTGTCTATAAAATTATGCATCATAGAACAAACGTCAACTGCTCCTTTTTTCGCGACAGATTCGTGATATATGTCTGGCTAGTGGAAAGAATGTGTACATTAAATGAAATGAAGTTTAATTGCCGTCTATAGTATGTATCGTTAATAGTTATATTAGGAGTAGGTAAATTTTTTTTGATAATCGATAGATATAGCTTTAAGTGTATCAGTTTTCAATTATTTTTTCCTGTAACTTCTTTTACTTTGTAAAATTTTTCAGCTTTTCGTAAATGTAAATTTTTTTCCAAATTTTTTTATGTAATTTTTTTTCGATGTCAATATTTAGGGATAGTACTTACATAGGGGTTGCATTTTTAAATTTTTTCTGTAAGAGTGACAATTTCAACCTTTAGAAAATTACATACACTGCATGTATTTTTACGAGGATAACCGAAATCAATATTAAATTTTGTTTCAAAAATTTTACGAAATGATTCATATGAAATGTTATATTCGTGATTTTTGTTTTCTAACATCGAGTTTATTTTTTTTATGTTTAGAGTCTCGGGTAAATATGTTTTTTTTTTAATATTTTATTGAGCAGTGAGACTTACGACCTTTTAATAATTTTAGAAAATCGACTACTTTGTTATGAATTTCATCTGAAAGCTTTCTGTGATAATTTGTATGTTTTCTCCATTTATCTATAAGAACAATTTTCATAGTTGATAACGATTTCCCGAGAGTTAGTACACGTTTTACGGAAATACCATGTAAGGACATAAATTCTTTTATGCAAACAGGAGTGTCTATTAACTCGCCATCGCAAAATACACGCCGCGGTAGGCATAACTAGCTAAATTGTACTGAGCATTGTCGTCACTAAGTAGACTGCGCCTACAAGTAACAAGTAATACTGTAATAAGTCTACAAAGGTACTTACTCTGGTCATTGTAGTTCCCTCGACTGTTGAACACTCTTATAATACGCTTCTTGTCTTCATCAGAAACATTTTTGAAACAACGATACCGTTTACACTTGCAGTTGGGTCCTAACTCGTGTGTAGTGGTGTGCAATTTTTTTAAAATATCCCGTTCTCTACCCATTTTAATTCTTTTCTTAGATGTAAGTTGTTTACTGCTAATATAATCACTAGAATCACTAAATTCACTACCCATTGCGAAAAATAAACACGAATTAACTGTCTGTTGTGGAAAAAACAGTATAAATTATAACGAAAACTTAATAACAGATGATATTAATGTTATCGTAATATTATCGTTGAAACGTGATACTGGGAAATATATAGTACAATATTATTTATAACACAATAAACAAACTTCATAAAACGATAGTGAAATAAAAATAATATTAGATATTTCGGAGTTGGGCTACAACCTATATCCCCCACAACCGCATGAATTAAATCTTTCTTTACCAGTATACCTAATATTTTTCATTTAATAACTCTAAACTGAAAGATTTTCTTTATTGAATCGATTTCAACTATCAATATTACTCTTAATTTGCTATTGAATCAAACCAATAAAAAAAAATGTACTACTACCGTTTTTTCCCTGTACTCTTCGTATATTAAGTTAATTTTTATATTAATAAATATTAAAAACCTCTTCAGCCACTGGTGTAGTTTCAATTTATATATATAATAAAAAAAAATTATACAAGGTTAATAATGTATCCGATCGTTGGCTGATTTTTGTTATCGTTGGTTAATTATATTTTGTAGTTATTATTTGAAACTAACTGAATAATACTTTCTTTGAGTATAACATAAAGTAAATACTTAACTATTTGATTTGGTGGAAAAGGGCTAATAAGGAATGGTACAATTTCGGTCGCTCATATATAATTTGTAATCCTGGGTGAATCATAAGGGTATTATAATAGAAGCTTCGAATAACAACTATTGGGTATTGTATATTATATAAATGGCAGAGAATGAGGTCTATAGAATCAAAAAATACTCGGCCAATTTTGACGATTCAGTAAAAGTATTGATAATAGATTGAGACGAATATTTTAGGGAGGTGTACCAGTTATTAGTAATATTAATATCATAAGTAAATATTCGTTTATTTTGCTTGCAATATTAGTTACACGTAAGGAAACAATTTGGTTATTACTATCCACCGCAAGTTGATTTTTCATCTCGGTTTCATTAATCATGGAAATGCCATGCAATACAGCTAGTAATTAATACAAACTTATTACAATATTAACTTACATAATATTACGTTTGTAATAAATATGTAAGTATGTAATAAATAACAATTACATTATTAATTAGGAAATATATAAAATCACTACACATAAAACATATCAAAACGATTTTGTAACTTTTGATAATTTCTAGACAATGTCCGAAATTAATGTGACAATCAAGTTATTAAAAATGCAATTATAATTAACTACTGTAGTAATGATCGATTGCACTGCAACAATTATGTACACCTTTAATTTTAATCTTAAATCGTACCATGAGTAAATTTTGTATCTACCTATATACACAATTGTGTAAAAGTAACTATATTATATATTTTCTCAAGATTTCAAGTAATACCTACTATATTCTATCCTAAAGTATAGGATCTAGAATTCTTTTTATTAATTTTAAGCTGCTACCTACCTATACTACGAATCATTTCAAACTATTCTACGGTAAGTCGGCATTGACTCAAAAGTTTATAGCAAAAATAAATGATATACATATAATATAATATTTTAATAGATAAATATTAATAATAAAATAAACGCAGTTCGTCAAAACCTAATACTCAACCTACCAATACCACAATACTTAGGTCAATAAACAGCAATAAAAGCAATTCCAATAAATATATCATAATGTATATTAATTATATAGCCTGACGACTGTCCTCGCTTATAATCATTTTTCGTATATAATGATTTAAGATTGAGTTCAAATTTAACACATAGATAATGTAACGATTATAGATGATTGATGATGATGATGATTGATACATCATTACTTATATTTTATAAACATAATATACCATATACAATACACTGATAAGATATTAGTTCCCTCCTGTTTTGTTCCATATTAACTGCTGTAAGGCTACAGTCAAATATTAATATGTAAGAGAACAGTAGTTCTCCGCGATACCATCTCGCACACATGAACTACGAGATAGACCAACATTTTAATATTCTACTTCGTAAATAATAAAAAACTTTTATGTATTAATAATTATTTAGATCAATCTATATTTATTTGTAATAAAAAATCCTAAATACCACTCATGCTACCGAGCTACGGATAAAATATATTTAAAAGAAACTAATTTCATCCTTGGATATACTATATTTAACTAGTCATTCCCGACCCCATTACAATACTTTACAGTGACATAATCTATGCCGAGAGATTCACGTGAACTTACACAAGAAGGAAAAATGGACAATAGTGTCATCGTGCAAGCTCTTGGTGCTTAGATTTTTTTTAATAATTTTTATCATGTCTACTTGATAAAGAACCACCATATTTTGACGATTGTAAAAAAATCAAGAAATCGAAAAATAGTTTCTTAATAAATATAAAAATACATAATTACTCATTGTCGCGAGCTGATTTCATTATTTATTTTTGTCGTTGCTGGTCGAAATAAAAATACGACAACCAAGTTTGCATATATTTATAAGGTTGCGTTGTTACGTACTTATTATTATTTGAGAGTGTATTGAAGGAAGGATAATATTTAATCGATAATTTTATGAGCACTGTTCGTTGAAACTATTTTTTTTTTTGAACAAACGACTTTGCTATTATGGCAAGAAAACGGAGCATCGAAAAGCGATCAACGTCGAAGAAGATGGTGGTGAAAAAACGTGAAAACGTGCAGGCCGGTATTATGAATGCTTCGGACAGCGGCGTCAGTGGTCAAGTGTCACTGAGACGTAGTCGCCGGACGCGCATGGGCAACCGATCAACGAAGCGTAGGTCGAGGAAACGCAGAAGCCGATCGCGGTCCGGTCGCCGTCGAGTCAGGAGACGTGGCGGAACCGAAGAGGAAGAGAACAACGATACGACTACGGACGCCGAAGAAGAAGAGGACGACGACCAATCGTCATTGACGGACGCGGCGTCCCGGAGGAGATCGAGTCGGAGGAAAAAGAGGCGGAGGGGTAGTCGGCGCCGTCGCCACGAGTATCAGACCAGTGGAAGCGAGAACTACGACGACGACGAAACCACCGAAGACGCGTCGTCGTCCAGAGAAGGTGGCGTTATCACTACGGCGGCCACCGAGTGCAGAAATTCTTATGGTAGTCGCCGGACGAGTAGGACTAGGACTAGAAAAAGTAGAAGGAGGTCCTTGAAGCGATCCATGGGGTACAAGAAGAAGATGAGAAGTCGGGAAAGAAGTAGCAGTGGTTGCAGTGTTAGAAATCTTAGAGGAGAGTCCGCAATCGATATCGATTATGTGTCCGACGACTTGGCAGAAGCGAGCGGATCTGGTTACAGGTGCACCACGAAGAGCAGTGCCAGACCGAACACAAGAACCAGCACAGAGAGAGATGCCTGAAAATCGAGCACGGCGTCCCATCTGCACTCCCCCAAAATTGCAAAACGCCTCTACGATTTGCGTTTATCGTCCAGACGATATGTGTGTTCTAAACCCGTTTAATCGTAAATAAATATATAAAATAGTAAAAAATCAAATCGTGTACTTCTATAGTTATTTCCCACACCCAGATTATACATAAAACCTTTAATGATGTGTGCATATAAAGTAAGTCCTCGTTCAACGTTGCTTCGTTATTACATCGTTATCAAGTCCTTGTATTCGTTTGAACAATGCGAAAATGTCATTATTTACATCGTGATTTATCATCAAATTGTATGTAATTTAATTTTTTCTAAAAAAATGTAGCCTCCCCTTCCATTTCAAGTTCTGGACCTGGGTCTCATTGTATGATTATTATATATTTGATTTTAGTAGGACAGTCCGACTGCGTAAGCATTTTCGAAAATAATTTAGAAGTTTGAAACATACTCGTACGCCGACACGGTCAAAAACATAAATAAGCTCTACATTCTACGCAGACTAAACATTATTTTGATGAAATCTTAAAAATATATTTTTAATAGTTATATATTTTCATCATATTTCTAATAATTTTATTTTTTTTGTTTGAGGGAGGGGGAGATCACACCCCTCATATAGTGTATGTATTATAATAATATTTATAATAAAATGCATACACAGCATATATATCCGCAGAGTCGAGCTTAAACATTATATAATAATTTTAATTTTTTTAAACATTCAACTTATTAGTTAATACTTATACAAAATATAATTAAAATAAAATATTATAAATATAATTATAATCAAAATATAATTCAATTCTAACATTTATACGATTCAAAACTGTCAACTGCAATCTTCATTGAAAATGAAATGAAATATGAAAAACTAGGTACTTAAGTTATACAATCCATACGTATTGCCTTCAGTTTAAGTTTGCGTTAAAGTTCGTTAAAACTTCTGATAAACATCTGAAATTAATTTAAAATCGACTTTGTGTACCCGGATATCAGAATGCACAGTGGAAAAAAGGACTTTTAAAGACTTTTGCCTGCAATAGTTTTTTAAACGTGATTTTTTCTAAACTTCTTATTTAATTTTTTTTTTTTTTTTACTTTAATATAATCGTAAAACAACGCTTTTTTCCTCTGCGATTCATATTTTTACTCTTAAATATATGTTGACATTGTTTACGATTCTGAAACAAAATGAAAAAAGTATTATAATATTTGAAACACGAGTTGTTTGATATGGAACGAAAAATACCCAATAAAGTCAAGATACGTGTATTGTGCAGTCATCATGCACGTCCATGTGAAGTATACCTACTACACGAGTACCATGTGTTCGCTCGTAATGGAAAAGCTTTCCTCTCACTAGTTTTAAATTGAAATCTATTTTCTATTATTATTATTATTATTTTCTGTGGAAAAAATATGCCAAAAACAACTCAGTTCGGATTAATGTCGAAATAACCTTTAGCACTGACGCCAAAAAACGAATGTTTTGGTATAATAAATGACGCGTGTAAAACACAGTTTTTGTTTTCAGTTTTCCTGCACCCCATGAGATTTGGAACATCCGGCTATCGTGTTTACGTGATCAAAATATTATGCACTTACAACTCACGGCATATTTTTCAATGTATACATATTAACACATATTACGTAATTTCATAGAAACAAAATATGTGATTCATAAACAATATAATAATACCATGTTAATCAAATAGCCGAATGTTTTTCTACAATATTTCCGAATCGCGTAAATAATATCAAAATGCGAATAATTTATTGTTTTCTATAATATCACGATAATATTCATGAAGCTCAAATCAGTTTCTTAATTAATTGAAATAACACGTTTTTAAAATAGGTACCAATCATAATAATTATTATCATTATTGTTACTAGTGTAGTAAACCAAAAAAACAGTTATTGTATTATTGTTTCAATAAATAATTGCATTATTGTAATTAAACAATATTAATGAAATATTATGTACGTTCCAAGACATCAAACTATATATTTAAAATTAAATTATAATAATAAGCAGCACCAAAGATTAAGACATAATGTTTCCGCCGACGTTTTAGACCTATATAGATATAATATTAAAGATTTGTAGAACTAATTACTTTATATTAGAATTATAAAAAAATATTAATAAGATGCTATATAATTATAAGTTGTTCGGTACCGACTCTGGCGGCGACAATGTTATTTTTGTCGTGGGTTTCCGCCGATAAGGCACCGAATGTTCTCGAAGAGAACTCCACCCCCCGTCGCCGTATCATGTAAACCGGCTTTCGCCGCCGGCAAAGGCCTACCGCTTAGATGCGATCAGTGTGTACGAATCATTGTCGTCGGTTCGATTGTGCGCGATCGGTGTCACTTAAGTTTTGTGCCGATCCATATTAATATTGCTGTCGTTGCCGCGGTATATAATTTATATGTAAAATATTTCGCGCTGCGTTGATGTATCCGTGATTGCAACGAGCAATTTCTATTAATTTATATTCGTTGTTTAGTCTTTGAAGCACACGCGGGTGCCTTTAAGAACAACGATCGAGTCGGTGGTGATCGTACGCGGGTATAATTCGAAGTTTACTTATCGAAGTACGCCGTCAGTCGGCAACCATCATCGTGTGGGTCGCGGGATCTGAGCGAGTTAAATGGACCTATGGATAGTCGTACGTCGGCAGTAACCCATAAGCGGTAACGCCGTATCACAAGTGATACGCGGTTTATCTAT